>JAGKQL010000031.1:36534565-36545105 GCA_018398635.1 Cyprinodon brontotheroides | reverse complement strand
TATGTGTGTGTGTGTGTGTGTGTGTATGTACATTTTGTTTAGAATATTATAAAAAAATGTTATAAAAAAAGAATTGGTTGACAAAACATATTTTGTCTTTTTCAGTTATTGTGCTCTGTGCGCGTTTTTTAATAATTTAACATATTTATATTGTTCTGTTTGTTTATAGAGATACGTATTTAAGGTAGCCTATATACAAAGCTTACCGGTGTCTTCTAGCCTTGTATGTCCGAGCGCGCCGCTGTGTCCCCTTTGCTGGTATGGCAGGTAAGTCCCAGGATGATGCGCACTCACAGGAGCGTGATAATGTGGGTAGCCCAGAGAGCGGCCGTACTGAGATGTTCCCGCCGGGAAGGGCCCCTCGTGCTGTGAATGGCCCCCAACTGCGTGAAGGCCGTGGACCGGGTAATGGTTGTGCGCTAGGCCAGAGGTGGGTTGCTGGTGTCCGGGGTAACCGTGGCCGCTGAACTCTAAAAACGCCGACTTTGAAGGGTCAGCTGAGACTAATGCGTCCGATATAGAGCTCATAGTCATCGCTGATGTGAGGGGCACTTATACGGTCCTCCAAACGGTAATCATTATACAACGACCAACCAACGCTCAAATATTTTGCAGAACTTCATGAGACGAAACGATCTTGAAGGAAAAGGGAGGTGGGTGGAGAACAGTGGATTTAAGTCGGTCTGTCTTCCGCTACATCCAAGCTGAAGGCTTTAATAACCTTCTGTGTTGAAAAGCCATTTAGTCCACACCACAGTTTTAATGTCATGCAATTAAAAGTTAAAGCAAAACAATCAGCGGCAGGCAGCCAGAAAGCGATCTCCTCACAATCCTGTTTAAGTTTCTTTTGGTTTGTAAGAAAAAAAAAAAAGTCAAAGTTAACTACACAGACGTTCGCTTCGTCCGGTGTTGTAAACAGGACTGACGAGGCGCAGAGGATTTGCGCGTGTGATCCTCATGTTCATCGCAGCCCACTGTTCACCACACAAACACACACACACACACACACAAACACAAGCATAGCCTACACGCTGAAATATGCGCTGTGCTGATTGGTTGCAGCACCTTACTAGAGCGAACAAATCAAAAGCAGCACAGGCGCGACGGGATGTGGCTCACTGAGCCTGAGACTGAACGGACTCAAGGAAAGGATGATTGTCGGCTGAATTAAATACTGGTTAGGGTGCAATAGAAATATCTTTGGCTGAGCAAACGAACAGATAGACTAATTAGGGACAAGTTACAAATCAGTTAGTTTTTCTTTTATAGTTCAATGTTTTTTCTCACTTCTTATATTATATTTTTTATATTTATTATTTGCGCATTTTTTAAATTTAGGAATCTAAAAAACAGAACACAACTCTTATTGGACAGGCCTAAAGACCCACTATTATACAGAATATGTATTATTCCTCACATAAGACTTAAGAAAACCTTTCCCCATTAGTGATTAATGGTTTCATTAGATCAAAATAAAGCATATATTTAGCAGATATATTTGCTATGTTTTGTTTTGAATTGGTAATCATCTGGAAAAAAAAACGAAAGAAAATATGCCCGCTTTGTTAGGTGCTACGTAACCATGCACGCACGCATGCACGCGCTAAGCACGCGGCCTGCGATCATGAAAATTAGATAATTGCAACAAACAAAGCTCCTCTGTAGAGAAAATCAAAACTCTGAATTTTCCAAATTAAAACTTTCATTTCACTTTTTTTCAGCTGAAGCATTTTAAAATCGCTTTGCATCATTCGAAAGGTACATGCAACATTCCAGAATCTGCGTCGATTCTTTATTTCGGAAAATGTCCAGATTTAAGCTTGTTACTAATGCATTTCTTTTTCCGAAATCATTGATATCGTGAATGTATTTATCTTTTAATCATACGAGGTAAGGGCTAATCCAAAAACTAAAGCAGCAGTCTTTAAGAGCCCACTATGAAGCTCTGATAAAACCCACTCTAAGCATAAAAAAAAGCAAGCATTTTTGCCCAGTTGGTTTTAATAGAAATGTTAAAGTATAAAAAGGCACCTTATGAAGGCAATAAAATACACTATAATAAATTAGCTAAATTTATATCAAAAATTAAGCTCATTGCATAAATATATCCATTTTAGAATCCAAAGCTGCACAAAGAAATATTGCATTCATTTTTCTTCATTTAAATATTTTAAATGTTTTATTTTTATTTTTATTATTATTATTTTTTTTTTTTTTTTAGAATTGCAAAATAAATAAATAACACAAAAACCCATAAAGGATCATTTAGCGACAAGCAACAAGAAATGTTAACTTCCTCATTTGTGAGTGATGAGTTTAGGTGCACAGGGAACCAACCAAATCCTGACCATGTTAGAGCACATTAAATTATCTGGCTCAACAATTTCAAGGAAGGCTGAAAATAGCCAAATCATTCACTTCTTTCTGAATTATTCACACTTTGGTGGAAACATGGCTCAACATGCAGGGCATACACAAATATAAAAGCCATCTTTTTAAGAACAAAAAAATGTGTTGTCAGAGCTGCAAGAATAATATGAAACCCTTCATTTTAACAGCTCAGATTTTTTTATCTAAATTCTTTTTTGCTACTTTAAAGTCTTTTTATTACTTTAAGGTTTGTCCTCAAAATATCAAAAAATTCTACATGCATTAACAGTGGTTGTTCTAAAGGTTTAGCACAACCATTGTGGCAGTAATTAAAGAGAAACTAATAGTTGGCAATTATTTTAAAGTGCATATATTATACCTTGAAATGTTCAAATACAGTAAGGTGCAGCTGTCTGAGAGATACCCCCCTTAGCAGGTTCTGGATGTTTTAAATGTCATAGCATTGAAGTCTTAAATATAATCAAGATCAAAGAAATCACTCAGTTTAGGCCACATTTAGCAGTTAGATTTCAGCTTGTCTGATTATAGTATTGTATGTGATCAAAGTATTCCACAGAGCCCTCTACTTAGACTAATTCTGTTGCAATTTTAAACAATTCACAGTGCATTTATCAGTGATTCCTGAGAGTATGATTCAAATGCTTAAGTTTTAGGATGAATTATTGCCACAAATGATATGCTATTCTGTTGTTTAAAAATTGGAAAATATCAAGGTCTTCTTTTTTGTTTAATAGCTTTTAATATTTCTATCCCATTTGTTCGGAATCATTTATGATTGTGGTTATGTTGTCATTATTGACTTTCTTTTGTTTTTTAATAACAAATGTGATACTTCTTTTCTATCTATTATGCAGAATGTGCATGCCTAGTAGTTACACTACAATGATTGTTTATGACATTTACTATTTTAGAGCAAAATAGATTATTTAAATATCATGAAGCACCATACAGTAACGTGGATTAAAAGCTGTCCTACTATATCCCTTGAAATCTCTTGATGATTCAGAAGACTAGACCAGCTGAAAGTCATTGCCAGAGGTGATCACATTTAGGGGCTGTCAGTAAGTCAGTAAATCATACACTCCCATGTAAGAGGATGAAAGAGAGCACATTCAGTTAGTCATAGTTGGAGAAACAGGACTACACTAAAATACAGGCAAAGCTCAAACATCTGTAAACAAAAGTTGCAGCAGCACAGTTGATATTTCTCTTCAGGATGTAGTCATAGCCAATCAGGAACGGACCAGATGAAGCTAGTATGATGAGGAAAAAGCACAGAGAGCATAATTTTAGAGATTGAACTAACCAATACTGCAGAATGGGAGAAAAGAGGTGTCAGAATTCCTGTGTGTTAGAGAGTGCAAGTTATAAGTCTCCCTCCAGAGAGAATCTTTGGGGAGAACCTGGGTAGCCTACACAGGTGAATTCCCGAGCCAGAACCCTCTAGTGTCCCATCTCCATTCTCAGAGTCCTCTAGTATTTCCTCTCTAGGGACCCCTAAGCCTGCTCTGTGCTGTCCATAGACCCCTGAGCCTGGTCTGTACTGTCCAGAGACTCATGAGCCCGCTCTGTGCCTTCCAGAGACCCCTGAGCCCGCTCTGTGATACCCAGAGGCTCCAGAACCCCAGGATGGATCAAGGGTTAAAGGAGTGAATTGTGAGAGCTCTCAGAGGCCTTTCAGGTGGACGATCTACGCCTCAAATTGGGTTATGCCACCTCTTCCTAGGTTCCAAGCACTCGTGCCTCCAAAGAGGTTCTAGTGCCGCAGTGGGCGGTCCCCAAGGTTCCTGTCAGGGTTCCTGTGTGTTAGTGAGTGCGAGTTATGCATCTCCCGCCAGGGAGGACTTTGGGGAGAACCTGGGTAGCCTACACAGGTGAAGATAATGTTCCTAATTAGAGTGCTGGGCTTAAAAGAGCAGCAGAGCCTTCACTCGTTTCTTGTATGTTGTAGAGGTTTGGTTAGATGCCTTCTAGTCTCTAGCTTCTCCCAAGTATTTTCCCTGACGTTATTGGTTTTTGTTTGGTTTTCAGTATTTTTGCCTCTGTTCCTCTTGGACTTTTATTAAATCGACCAAACTCATCCATTGCAACACCTCTCTGCATTTGGCTCCTCAAAACCTCCACACAACCTGACAAGGGGTCCCTATGTCCTACAGAAGTCTAAGCCTACAGCAGCATAACTGTAGAGATAGCCCAAGATTACCTGAGCCTCTCTAACTATAAGCTTTATCAAAAAGGAAAGTTTAAAGCCTACCCTTAAAAGTAGAAAACGTGTCTCCCTGATGGACTAAAACTGGTAGTTGGTTCCACAGGAGAGGGGCCTGATAACTAAAAGATCTGCCTCCCATTCTACTGTTAGAAATTCTAGAAATCACAAGTAAACCTGCAGGTTGAGAGCGAAGGTACAATCATATCTCCGATATAAGATTGGGCTTGGCAATTTAAGGTTTTATATGTGAGAAGGTGCATTTAAAGCCACTGAGAGAAACTAGAATAGGAGAAATAAGATCTATCTATCTATCTATCTATCTATCTAGATAGATAGATAGATAGATAGATAGATAGATAGATAGATAGATAGATAGATAGATAGATAGATAGATAGATAGATAGATAGATAATAGATAGATAGATAGATAGATAGATAGATATTATTACCTAAGATCAATGTAATTCCATCCAAATTAAGTCTCAAGACTCTGGTCCACAGACAAGAAAGTTAAGATTCATTCAGGTTTTTAGGTCTTCAAGACATACCTTTGGTCTATGTAATGGCTGACTTAATCTGGATTATAGACGAATATAATTGAGTGTCATCATCATAACAGTGGAAATTAATCCCATGCTGTCTAATAATTTTACCAGTTGGAAACATATACTGTATGTAGTTAAGAGAATTGGTCCTAGCACTGTAATGTAATGTAGTACTCTATGGAGCTAAATCGGTCTAAATTTTCACAATTACAGATAAGTAATTCATACATGCACAGGACAAGCTCCACACACACAGCACGATTCACGAACGCACAAAAAAATCCACTCACACACAGTGCAAGCTCCACACACACAGCACAATTCACGCAAGCACAAAAAAAGTTCACATATACACATTACAAGATCCATACACACAAGCACGATTCATGCAAGCATACAAGATCCACACATGCACAGCACATGATTTGTCAAAGTAATTCTGGTCCATAAACAATTATAGATTAAAATACAAAGTTCCAGGGGTCTTTAAAATTCCCTGCATTTGTTTGTGGATTTCTGAGACTCTCCTGACGTGCCTCGATACACAAATGTTTTTTTTTATACAGGGGATGGTTTGCAACAGATCACAGAGCTCCCTTGTATAAGCCAATCACAAGAAAGTAATCCACGTGGAATGACCATTTGCTCCACTCCAATCCGGTGTTCTGTAAGCTCAGCATACCACGTCAGGCCAGCATATCCTTAGTAATACATAAAGTTTCCTATGTCTTCACTCTCCTTACATCCATGCACGGCGTTTATTTCACAATTTAGTCAGGCTTTTGTTGTAGTTTGTGCATAAAAAATCCTTCACTAGGTTTGTTACACACATTAGGTTTAAAAACAAACATTTTTAGTTGAGGATCTTATCAAAGAATGATCTGCATTTTTTCACATAGAATTAAATATGTATAGGGAGAGGATTCTACAACCCAGTCAGACAGGATATGAGATTTATTTGTTTTTAGTTTGTTTAATATAAGCGACTTGCAGATAATTTTATTTTTATTTTTTTATTTTTAAAGCACATAAAGAACTACTGAAATTATTTTCAGATTACACATAAATAGATTAATGAATCCCATCAGGGGAAAGAAATTACTTTAGGGATAGGATTAGGATAACAACCTACTGAGCTTACTGGCTCAATCTGAAGCCATTCTATGGGACTGATAACCACTGTACTATGTGTGTGAATTTTTTAGTGCATACATGAATTGTGCTGTGTGTGGGGAGTTTGTCCTGTGCAATTGTGAATCACACATGTGTATTTGTGAAAATTGAGACCACTCCATAGTACTCCACAGTTAACCCTGGGGTATCAGAAAGATTTATTATTAATGTGAACAAACAGAAATCTGTCAGATAAATACAATTTAAACCAGCCTATTTGTGTTCCTTTAATTCCTACAAAATTCTTTGTAATAGATTATTATGCAATATTATGATTCACTCTATAAATGCAACACTGAGATCTTACAGGACTAGCACAGATACAAGTCCATTATCTGAAGCCATTAGAATATCATAAGCGATTTTCACAAGAGCTGTTTAAATGCTATGTTGAGCTCTAAAACCAGATTGAAACTCTTTAAAATTCTTCATTATGGTGTAAGGAAGGAGTTTTAAAGTGGTTCCAGAAAGTGCCGTGTGACTGCAGGTTTTCTCTCCCACCGAGCAAGAGCACACCAGACCTTTCCACCCTTTCTGGAACCACTTTGACACCCCTGGTGAAAGGGGTCACACACTTGTTTGTTAACTACTTTCTAAAGAATTTTAAATAATAAAAGAAAGATTAGGTGTAGGTCCAAAATTTACCAAGTCTTCTGGGTAACCACATCTCTTATGTAAAGGGTTCATTACAGCTACCTTAAAAGCTTGAGGTAAATATATCATGCATATTTTTGAGCATGTATTCTGTGTATATATCTTTATTGAGAGTCTTTTGACTACACAGCCTGCTTTTTATTCCCTGAAATTCTCAAGGCACTGAATTGTAAACAAGGTTTCAATTTTCACACTTCAGATCTTCAGACATTGTCTCTATTTTGACTCAGCCTAATGCATGTATTCAAACTTTTTGAAATGGACCGCCATGTTTTTCAAATTAAATATTGTTTTTGATGATTTCATATAGTATATATGTTTCATGCTCCAGGCCTGGGTGCAGGGCTTGTCATGATCTGCTGTGATAGCTGACTTTAATTACTTATGCCTTTCACCTGCTTTACTCTTTCGAGCTCATAATCATCACTCATATTATCCACCTACGAGTTGCCCTTATATTAGGCTCAGTTCCAGCTATCAAGGCCAGATCATTAGATGTCTGTTTAGTTCGGTTTATTCTAGGATTCATGTCCTGGCCAGAGGAAAGAGGTTTTTGTGTCTGTCTCGTCTCCTGCTGGAGTCACTTTTCACTCCCCTGCTGAGTCCTCAGGGTTTTGGCTCTTGCCTACGCGAGGAGAGTTCAGTTTTTATTCCAGTAAGCCTGGCTCCAAGGTAGGAACCAGTTTAAGGTCCTGTTCCACGCCCTGTCTCTGCTTTCACCCTCTTCCTGAGCCTGCCATCTGCACCTGATCAGTCCACTCACAATGCGTGTCTGCCTGGTCATGCTTCTGTGGACTCTGCCTGGGAGCTCTAAATTCCTGGAAACCTGGATCCTGCCTGTTCTTATTACCTATCCGTCTGACTTCCTGCAAGTCCTCTGGGCTACTCCACCGGGGACACTCTGGGCGATGCTGCTGTCAGCCCATCTGCTGGATCAAACCCCCTTCAAGGGTGATGGACTGAGCTGTTGAACCAGGTAAGTGACTCACTGAGATCATTATCTTTTCTGTCAGACCACAATCAGTGGTCACTTACCTGTGTTTCTCCCACAGAGTGTCAGAGATTGGGTGGTGACTCGCCCCCCTCCTGGAGTATCCGCGAGCCGCAGATCCTAGCAGCTCCACTTTAGTTTTGTTACTTTTTTTTTTAATAAACGCTTTGAACTTTCCTACTGACTGTCTCACCTTGAATACTGACTTAGACTTAAACTTCCTTTATTGCTATTGCACAAAAAAACACAAGGTGAATCTTGAGAATTAAATGTTGATTACTTGGCTACCAGTGTAACAGAGCTCAAAGCTTCTCTGCAGGGAGTGATGGGCAGGTGCTCCTCATCACTGCCTATTAAAGCCCTTCTTAAGGAGCAGAGACCAGGAGGAAGGTGTCAGTTCTTTCTCGCTTCCAGCGTGGTACATGGCTAATCTACCTTTATTCAGAGTATCCTCCGAGCCAGACCTAATATTGTGTCTCTGTTTTCCCCTAGAACCAGTTACCCTAAGCCAGAGAAACCTCAAGCCAGGAACCCCAAGGAAGCTGGATTCCTCTGATCGCTTGCCTGAACTAGTCCTCCTTTTTGAAGCTCACCTGCCTGTCCACCCTCTACAACCATCTGCACAAGAGAGAGTGAGGGAGCCACTGGATTGCCCGGACCACGGACATCACCCCCCCTGGCTCTGGGCAAGAGTCCTACTCTGTGAGTTTAGTGCTCTTCACATTCTTTTCAGCTACAGGCTATTTCTCAGCATTTCCCTCTCCCCTCCAAGCCAATCAGGGGACACCAAACCAGACATCCCCAACACCTGTGAACCAGCACTTAAACAATAAAACCAAATTTAACTAAACTGTCTGTCTCTGTGGTTGCTCTGGTCCTGAGTTGTTCTTTTCTATCATGACAGAAAGAACTGACCAGCCTGTTTCACGGGCGTAACTGCGGAGCGCTGTTTCCCACCAGGGGTTTTTGCTTGGACAGCATCAGGCTCTATTAAAATCTATGAGCCAACAGCAGGCACAGCTTGTTCAAGCCATGAGTTCACTGACTCACGAGATTTAGAACCTAAGAGGGCAGTTAAGCATGAATCAACCTACCTCTCCTTCTCCCCAGCTGTCCAACATCCCGCTGATATCACGACGACTTCGACCCCTGGTGTCGAGGTGTCCGCGCCTACTCCCGAACTCTTCTTTGGTGAGCTGAGTAAATCCAGGGTTTCTTATTGCAGTGCTCCTTAGTTTTCTGTTGTTCCCTTCAGTCTTTTTCCAGATGACACTGTGAAGATTTCTTATGTTATGGACTCCTCAGAGATAGAGCCCTGAGTTGGGCGGAGTCATATATCGATGAAACAAGCATTCTCAGTCTTAGTTATGCTGACTTCCTAGCTTCTCCTCGCCCCGCCCATCTCGGTCACTCCTCCCAGTTTCCGTTCGGCTCTCTCTGAGAGCCAACCATTGGACGAACCCATGCAACTAGGTAGAGCTCCACGTACCTGTTCATTTGTTACCTTCTCCAGTCTCAGTTGTTGCTTTGGAAGGCAGTCCCCTAGCCACCAATACCCACCTGAAACTTCCCTTCATGGGATTAATCATGAAAACTTCTCTTTTTTGTTTTTGCCGCAAAACACTCTCCCGTTGTTCTGAGTTATTTATGGTTGGCAGCCGACAACCCTCTCATTAATTGGAAGGAGTCACAAATAGAAACGTGGAGCTCCAGTGGTCTGGCTTCATGTCACCAGTCAGCCCTTTCCCGTTCCTTGGTTGGTCCTGTCTCCCCAGAGGTTCCTCCTGATCTGTCCCTAGTTCCATCCGAGTATCTTTATCTCTGGCATGTGATTAGCAAAGACCTAGCTCTAAGCTTCCCCCTTCATCGTCCCTATGATTGTTCCATAGATCTCCTCCCAGGGGCTCCCCTGCCATCAGCCCGTCTTTTTAAACTGTCTCAGTCAGAACAGGGAGCCATGGAGCTCTGTTCTATCATGACAATATGTACATGAAAACCTCACACCATTTGAGATTTTCATGTAACTTACACAAACACTTATCATCTTTTAGTTAAATTCTAATGGACAGTCAAAAAAGTGCCCAGCAATATTTTGAAAGAGAAGCATTGCACATTTGTACTGTAAGGTTTATCAGAGATATAAATATGACAAGTGTAACCATAATTTGGAACAGCTTGCCTGAATCAGTATTCTCCTAGATAGAACATCTAGTAGCCAGAATGTTTTCGCATTCTTGGTAAATTGTCGAAACTTCAGTCAGGAATGTCAGAATGTCTTTAAACTGTATATGTTAAAGTTGTTGATCAGATATTCATACAGACATATGCTGGTGCCTATCTCCAGCTATGTAGGGGAGAGAGGTAGAATACACATTGGACAGGTCGCCAGTCCATCCAAGGACTGCAAAGAACCAAAAAAACAGAAAACGTCAGTAAAAACTCACAAGGAGAGCCAGAGATGAGGAAGCAACTAAACAACAACAAACCAGCACTGAGTGACTGCAGAGGTGGTGTATATACAGTAAGGGGAACAGAACAAAGGATGGGCTGATAAGTTTGACTGGAAATAATTCAATT
>JAGKQL010000031.1:36516136-36530981 GCA_018398635.1 Cyprinodon brontotheroides | reverse complement strand
AATTAGAAATATCCTGTCCAGGGGTGATGCTGAGAAACTAGTCCATGAATTTGTTACTTCAGGCTGGACTGTTGTAATTCTTTTTACTATTAGGAAGTCAACAAACTGTAGTTAAAAGCCTTCAGCTGGATCCAAATACACGCAGCCGGAGTTCTGATGAAAATGAAAGAAAGAGAGTCCATATCTCCTATCCTGGCAACTCTTCATTGAACACTTACTGTTAAAACTAGGGCAGAATTTTAAAATCTTTTCTCACAGCGCGCGCCAAAGCCTTAAATGGCCAAGCTCCATCTTATATCAGAGATATGATTGTCCCTTATGTTCCTAATAGAGCACTTCCACTCTCCAAACTGCAGGTTTACTGAGTGAAGCACAACTAGAATTTTCTAAAAGAAAGTAGAATGGGAGGCAGATCTTTTTAGTTATCAGGCTCTCTCACCGTGAGACCAACTACCAGTTTTAGTCCATGAGGGCAGAGAGAGAGGCTGAACTTTCCAGGACAGAACAACCAATGAGAATGGAGTTAAATAGCACAGTGCAGTTACATGCCCTGCTAAGTTAAAGGGACTGGAAAGACCAGGCAGGCACTCAGACGGAGCGACAGCAGCAGCTACCAGGTAGTGGAGCAGCGTGAGGAAAAGAAGCTACTGCTGCAACAACGCTCTATTGTAAATCATAAACATGTTATCCACATTTAATTATTGATAGGGACAAGTAGGTCCGTCCAGAATTTTAGTAGGGACATGTCCCTGTGAAAACCTACGCCTATGAACATATCTAAGTATAGTTGTCCACAATGTCCAGGTGTGCAGCAATTCTCGGTTTTCATCACCTGCCTGTCCGCTCTCCAGCAGAACGTCACTTGAAGTAACAAAGCCCACAGATCTTACTCACATTCTCCTGGACCTCTGGGTTACAGTCTTCCAAGCCCACTGAACCAAATCCCTACAGATCAATGCTACGTAACCTTCAGGTCTCATCATGGCGGCGCCTGGCTGCAGCGGCCTGATGCCACCCTTGACAATTCTTTCAACAATTCCACAAAATATGCCATTCAGAATGCTACATAACATAACATAACAGTATTGCAACAATTTAGCAATGATCCATTGTAAATAATTTTTAGCAAAAGGAATTATACTCCAGCAAGTGTGATCTATGCTTTGTTATCTGGCACTCTTCACTTGTTAGCCAAAATGGAGGTCGTTTTGTCATATGCCCTCAGTAACGGAAGAAAAGATACTGTTGAGCAGCGACAAGATTTGTGATAGCAGAAAAACACTATTCTAAAGAAATGAACGTCTTTATGTGTGTATATACTAATACAAAACAGTACAGTGATTTTTAAAAGTACTGAGTAAAGTCTTATAACATTTTTTGACTCAAAGAACATTTTATAAAGATGATCAAAAATAATTAGTTTATTTATTCCCAAAACATAGATAATCTCTTCTATGGTAGAAAACCTACTAGTTTTGTACAGCACAATCATAAAGTAAGTGGACTATGAGAGGTTTGATTTAAAAATTTTCTTAGAATTAAAATCTTCCCATTTTACATCAATACCAACCACAAAATAATATTCATAGCAACCACTGGCAATCCATTTAAATCTAAAAGCTAGTCAAGGAGAATATTAACCACACAGGGGCAAAGGGCTAACTCACAAGGTAGGGAGAAGGGGGAATCTGTTTCCAAGACAACTCTTAGTTACACACCCCACTTATCCTTCATCAAAATAGTTACCTTTAAAAAAAAGGCTAATAAGTACTATTTTTATTTTGTCACAAGCCAGACTAAAGAAACAACAAATATTTTGACTTACGTGCATTTAACAAATGAAACCTAAATTAACATTTTTGGCCCACTTGCATCACACTTGAAAAGAGCAATAACCTGAAAAGACCTAAGAAACAATAAAAAGGCTTAAATCGTAAGACACACACAAAAAGCTGAAATTTACACAAAAAGTTACCGCCTGCACCTCAGTTAGCCTGCAAGCTGAGTTCGACACAGCCTGTATACCATCTCTACTAAGACTGTAATTATGGCATTTCCATTATGGAGTGCAGAACAAAGGCAAGCCCTGCAGCAGTTGGAGAGCAAAGGGATGTGCTGCTGCGTCTATTCACACTGCAGTTAATGACAATATTTCTCAACGCACTACAGACAACACGGCGTCAGCCCGCCCACGTGTGTCTCCTTCGATATGTTTGTGTTTGAGAGACTGACTGGAGGGAGGGACAGGGCGTGGGTGAATGGAGAGAAAAGTGAGCTAAAGAGGCAGGGATGGGTTAGCATGTTTGTGCTTTACAATTACGTAGGGAAAGTTAAAGGGTGAGTCAAAGTTTCAGAAAACCTCAATACAGCTCAATACAGCTGCAGATACAACTATAACATAGCAAGGTTCCTCCTCAAGGTTCGTCCTCATTTCAATTAAAATAATGGCAATGGATCATGTCATAAGTGAGGGTGTGTGTTCATTAGGTGTTTAGTCATCTATATCAGATAAAATAGTACTGCCTTTTAGTTGAGGTGTGCGTGGTTTGTTATGACAGAGACTTTGACTGAAAGGCTATGTTATGCAAAATATATATGTTTTTTAGTATTTAACTAAAACTAAAATGCTATATTTCATCAGAATTAAGCACAGTGGTATGTCTCTTGAATCATGCATACAGTATTTGAGAATCATCAGGAGTTATTGTGTCTGAGCAACACCCCTTCCTGTCTTGTAGAAATAGGCAAAGGTTAAATATCTATGTAGAGCTGTCGTATCCAGGAAGTACCTACCATAACTGCTCTGTTCTGGCACTTGGAAAAATTGCCCGCCTTCTCCAAACATGTGAGGCAGGGTGCAGAGATCTGCTCTGAAAGCAAGTTTTTTTTAAAATTGGGGTTAAAATAAAACAGCTATATTTCATATAAAAAAAGTGCCAAAGGCATTCTTTAATCATATATATGCATATAGTTGACTTTGAAAGGCTTAAAATGCATCCGTCCATCCATCAGTGGCTCTTCAATTTAACTACATTTTCAAATCATTTATCATTTATTGGCCCAGTGCCCCTGTTGTCATGGTCTTGGCACTGATGGTTGGCTATTTCATTTACTCCTGTCACCTGTCTAATTGAACCAGCGGCTCATTACGGTCATCTTTACCACCTGGTTCCTGCTGCCTCTTATGCTTCCTGTTTGTCTACAATCGGGGCAAGATTATTAGAGCTGTTTGGTGAAGCTTTAGTAACACTAGCAATTCAAGTATTTGTTCTGAAATTCTGATTCTGACATGTTCTGCCATTGAATACCCTAAGTTTTGCTTTGCCCTTGTCTGCTCAGTCAGTTTTATTTGTTCTGGACTGATACCTGGATTCTGGTGGTTAATTTAACTTGGACTGTGCTACTGACCTCGGCTTGGATTCTCCTCCAGTACCTCCTCAGCTCTCTGATCTTCTGGTCTGTTACCCTGGTTCTGCTTTTCCTCTGGCTCTGGAAATTCCCTTACAGACACTGTTGCTGCTTGTCATCGGTTAGCGCCAGCTCGCCTAATCACTCTGGAAGCGGCCGCAAGTAGTGGAAAGTCTCACTCTCGGATCCATCTCTTTCCTCTGGGATCGGATTGAACTCAGAACCAACTTTTGCTTCTATTCAATTCAGTTCAATTCAGTTTATTTATATAGCGCCAATTCACAACACAAGTCATCTCAAGGCACTTTACAGTTCAACCAGATCATTCAGTCAAATTGATTCAAAATACAGTCAAATTGATTCATAGTTGTGATAAGCCTGTTATTCTAAGTCACTGACCTGAGTTTTCTATCCCTGCAGAAGATACGATTATAGTCCCCCGCTGATGACCAGCTGCACGCAGTACTTTTGACAAATAAAGGCTTGTTTTAAAATCAACCAGATCTGTCTGTTTTGAATATTGGGTCCAAGGTTCCAAGGTTTTGACACCTGTAGAACTTGACCTGGCAACTCTGGCTCAGTTAATTGACTGTAAACTATTGTCCTGTTGATTTTGTTTGGTTCATTTTTTGAGAGATTTTTATTTTTTTTTTCGTTTGTGGCCCCATAAAAAAACAAAAAAACCCCCAAAAACCTGCCCCATTCTGGTCCTCCTTGTTTATTACTGAATTAAATTATTTTTAATGAATATTGACTAATATGGGTTTAGCTATAGAGGCTTCTTCTTCTAAACATCCTGGGAATTTGGCTGTTTCTGCACCCAAGAAATAACAGTATAATCAAAAGGTGATTTTCTTTCATAAAAGTTAAAATAGCAGCATGTTTTTCCTGGTCAGTACCAGTGTTAATTGACTCAATCAGGACACTGATTTCACATAAGTACATTTTGTTTCAAATACTCTTTTTAGCCGGTGACTATGACAAGACAATTTTCTGGAAACAAAAATTGTTTCCAGAAAATAAAAATATGACGAAAATCAAAAATTATTTTCGTTAACCACACTAAGACAAGCCCAAATTTACGACCCATTGACGAATGGACATTAAGAAATGTAATTGTTTATAATCAATTTGATATTGTTAATATAATTGTTTCTTGAACTGATTAAACAGGACAATGTTGTTGTCCTCTTTGTCCATACACGGCCCCTGTCCCACAGTGTCTTGTGCTGCTCAGTCAGTAGTAGCACAGGACCTGGATGTATAGAGCCATTTCATTTGCAACGCGAAGGACAACACTGGTTGTGGATATGTGTGTGTGCCTTCTTGTGCCTGTATATGTCTGTCTCTCTGTCATAGAAAAAAGATGTTCTACTGTTACTGGATATTAATTGTTTAAATTTCTTCCTCCCAGCTTGACACCTGACACAGTAAAACCACAGCCAAATCAGATGTTGGGGAAGGACGAGAAGTCTGTTTGAGGATGAAGACTTTGTGGATATGATGAAACAAGCTGACAAAAGGTTTAAGGTGTACAGTGTGATATATGTTAAAAAGAAAATGAGTGTGTAGAGTTCTATTCTGCACAGGGTTACATAAATAAAATAGAGAAAAAAGAAAAGCAGTGTGTGGAGAAGTTTTTTTCTGTGCAGTGTGACATATATGTTAACAAGAGGAGCAGGGAGTGGAGAAGGTATTTTATTTACAGTATTGACTAAAATGACAAAAATGACAAAATGACTAAAATGACCAAAAATTTGACGAAGACTAAAATTGATTTTCATCATTTAAACTAAGACTGAATTGGGAAGGCAATGACTAAATATGACTAAGACAAAAATAGATTTTTGTCATTGTGACTAAGACTGAGACTAAATGAAATAAACACTGGTTGATACACTGCTGCTAAAATTCAATGTGGGAATAATTCTCTATAGTGTATGTGCTCACAAGCGTATTAGAACAATGTAAATCGATCTGACAGCATATGCTGTTCTGACAGAACACTGGCACTGTATATGGTTCCAATTTACAGCACATGTCCTTTCAAGACAATTTACAAAGAAAATTAAAAAAGATAATTAAGTCAGATTGGTTGAACGAAACCCAACTGACAACATGGAGTCATTGAATTTACAGCATAGCCTCCACCTGGATGAGTAGATAGTAGATATTTGTTTGCATTGTGTTGTGAGTCTATAGCAATCTACATTAAGCAGTATAAATGCTTTCTGTGTTTTTCCAGAGCGTTTTTTTCTGAAAGGATGTAGTCCCAGTTCTTATTGTTGATCCAGAGACCAAAACAGCCAAGGGATACGAATTAGGAACAGGACCTATGAGCTACAATTTGACCTATTTGGAATCTGTGTGAATCTGGTTCAATAAGCTCAGAACATAGGATCCAGAATTCAGGCAAGACAGACAGTGGAATACTTAGGTGTTTACTTTAACACAGGCGGATCTGTGGACCTGCAGCAGCTAGGGCATTGAATACAGGAATGTCTATTAGAGAGAAACACAGGTTAGTGACCGCAATAATCTGACTGAGGATTGTTATGCACGCACGAGTCACCAACCTGGTTTGAGAGTTCAGTCCTCTGCCCAAAGAACGGGGATGGTTAAAAAAAAAAAGGCAGTCGGTTGACTGAACAGAAGCAGCGGACGCTGCCAAAGATTTCCAGACGTGGAAGGTTGCAGAGGTTCCAGTGGAATAATCCAAGTCAGGGTCAGAGGACAGATCCAAGGTCGCTAACAGACAAAGTTCAAACAGCAGCCCGAACACAGGAAACAGGCAAAAACAGACTAGAACAGAGGCAGGCCAAAACTCAGGTCCATGCTTCAATCCAAAGGCAGAATCTGGTCAAGATCAGGAAGTCAAAAACACAACAGCTGGGAAACAGGGAGCATAAATAAGAAACTGAAACAGGTGGATCGGATGAGGAACAGGACAGAGCTAGACAAGTGAAAGGAAATGAACAGTCAAGCCAGCCATTAGTGCCAAAATCATGACACCTGGAGCAAGTTGATGAAAAGGAAAAAGATATTAGTAAGAGTGGCTGAGGCCTGAGAAAGAATTGTCAGTATATTCTATACCCCTTTCCCCCTGGGCAAAAAGCCTATTTAAAAAAGGAACAATTGGCTTTTAGTGCTAGTGGGAACAGCTCACTGACGCGTGTTTACCAGGGTCAAATGACTCGGCAAGAGGACCCATGTTAAAATCGCCTTGGCTCTGATCAACATGCTGTGCCTGGTTGATATACTAAATTACGTGGCGCCACTAAGCACAACGCACAGACATCAACGCACATCAACACACAGTGCCAGCTAAGTCTGATCTAACAAGCCAAAAAATTCGATAAACATGGAGCAGCACTGGTGAGAGGGATTCGGAGCGACAAAAGAACAAAACAATACAGTACACTGTCTCCGTTACATGTTGCTCTCCATTTTTTTACTTTTCTAATTTCTGTCCAACTGGTGACATCATCAGTGCTAACCCAGTGTGATGTTATCACCAGACTGTGATGTTATCACCAGCGTAGGGTGGTCAGAGAACACGCAGCGTTGCAGTAAGGGGTTAGACCCAGCATTTCTTGCCATTGGGAAGGGAGCCAAGTGCTGATTGTTAGCAGGTCAACCCATGATTGAAAAACATGTGTTAACCAGCTAATTTCAGTGGGAAAGATGCTCAAGAGTAAAACTAGGGTCAATAATTGTTTTAAACAGGGATCAACAAAACATAATAAAGCACAAACAAAACTAATAAAATCAAACTAAAAGTCTAAAAAGAATCATAAAGGTAAACTCCACCAAAATACATCAAGATGTTTCCTCAAATTGTCCAGAAACAAACACAAAAAGGCAGAAACCCAAACCTAAAGAAGGGTTTTAGGATCCAGCAGGTCAGTGCAGCCAACGGTTTACTGATGCTATGCAGAAGCAGCAAAGGATGGTGATTCATTTTATGGAAATCTTTAGAAGGTGCATGAGAATGATAATTCTGCAGGACTTGCTGGGAGGTGATGAGGGCACCAATATAAAAAACTAAACTTTTCTAGAAATAATTGTATTTTCCCTTAATTTAAATTTGTTAGTAACACAATTTGCCAATGGGATGAGATAATTTATATATAAAATAACAAAAAAAATCACATCTACTTTTCTTTTATCTAAGAGCAAAGATACTGATTCCGAAGGCAGATCTTCTTCTTTACTTGCAGTAATTAATTACCTGTTTAATTCTTTACCTGTGTTACTTACTTATTTTTAGATAATTTCTATTAGGTATAATTAAACAACTCAGTTCTGTTTAAAACATGACGATAATTCATTTAATATAAATCCATATATTGTCTACAGGTATCAAAACAAGGACTGTAGTTTGCAGGGTGAAACATGTTTATTCTCTTGTCAGTCTAAACATTATAAACCTCAATGTGGTATGTGTGAAAAAAAGTTAAAAAATACCTCCAACACTATAAAGATCATCATCATACTTTCATGTCATACTTTTACAGACCAAAGTTGACACACCTACCCAAAACAAACGTAACTACTTCTTTGTAGCAGGAAAAATACTGAAATCCATCCTGACTGGCTGCTCGTTGCTACCAGTGTGCTGTAAGTCTTCCCACTCTTCTGGGATGAATTTTCTGGCTCTGTTCCAAAATCAGAAAAAAATGTCACAAAACCTGAATGAGGTGCTGTTGACACACAATGATTTTGCAGCTATAATAAGAACATTGTAGGCACACACAGAATTGTAGCATGCAGGAGTAGTGTTCATCCATTCCTGGGGCTGTGTTTAGTCATTTGTCAGTTATTTCTGTCCTATGGAATGATAAAACTGAAAAAAGCTTAAGAAAAAAAAGGAATTTATGCATTTCACCAAAGTTTGTTAATACGGGGTGCCTTTATGCGCATTTTCCAAATACAGCTGTAATTTGGTTGAGGGGCCTTCTGTCTGGGGGAAATAAAAAAAACAATGCATTTGTAATATATTGCCTCTTACTTTAAGGCACAAATGGAGAAACAGCCTATTGCTTCTGAATAATTAAAGCTGTCACAAACAGTCAAGGTTAATAGCTTGATTTCTGTAAGCAATGTCAGGAAGAGCCAGTCATAATCCTCCAAACACCCAAGAGACATGGAACCATAAAGATTACTAATTCTTTTTTTTTCTTTAGACTTAGAGTTAAATAACTTTTATTGTCATTGTTATACACAAAGTTATAGAAGCGTATTGCATTCACCAAAGAAAAAAAAAATCTGACAGCTTATCTCATAATTAAGACATCAGTATCTCATAATTACCAGATCTTTTCTCATAATTACGAGATATTATCTCGTAATTGTAAGATACTGATCTCGTAATAACAAGATCTTATTTCATAATTATGAGATCGTATCTACATATTTGGATATGCTTACTTGAGCCCATAATGTAGAATCTCTCACAAAACTGGTCTTAATGATTACTTACTAAGAATATCCACATCTGTTCCACTGAACAAAGTTCTGTACCAGGTCTAAGATGATATGTGTTGGAGTTCGACTCCCCGTTTTTCATCATCAATAAATCCATCTTTAACCCTGCGGGATTACTACTTGTGGAGTGTAAGCATGCTGCTCATGCGATGCGGGTTCTTAGAGTAAAGCCCAAGATGCAGAACACACACAGAGGCACTGGTAAAAAGTCCAAAGAGTTTATTTAAGGCACAAGCACGAGAATAACAGTTCAGGCAGGGGGCTGGTTCACTGGGGTCTGAGCAGGGAAGGGGAGATGGCTGGTAGCTGAGCTTCCAGCTCACTGCAGGGAAACAACAGGGGAAATCCACATGGGAACCTCTTGGGGAAACTCCACAGGGAAGTCGACAGGTATCATCCACGTAGGATTCTTGGGGTGGCTCACCAGGGCAGATTAGCTGGTTAACTCTCCTAGAGCTGCAGGCCAGAGACAGGTTGCCAGAGAGACAGTTCTTCCAGAGCTTCACAAGGAGACAGGAGGTTAAGCTCATCCAGAGCTTTCACGAGGAGACAGGTGGTTAAGCTCAACCAGAGCTTCCACGAGGAGACAGGAGGTCAAGCTCATCCAGAGCTTCCACGAGGAGACAGGAGGCCAAGCTCATCCAGAGCCTTCACGAGGAGACAGGAGGCCAAGCTCATCCAGAGCTTCCACGAAGAGACAGGAGGTCAAACAGACCAAACCAGATGAAAGTGCGCATTCAGCTCGGCAAAGAACTCATGCTCTTCCTCAACACTGAAGTCCTCAGACATTTTTTCTTTCGTTGTTTCTTTTCTTTGCACAGGTAAACAG
This sequence comes from Cyprinodon brontotheroides, assembly GCA_018398635.1. Lineage (NCBI taxonomy): Eukaryota > Metazoa > Chordata > Actinopteri > Cyprinodontiformes > Cyprinodontidae > Cyprinodon > Cyprinodon brontotheroides. The sequence goes on along the minus strand of JAGKQL010000031.1, from coordinate 36,521,257 downwards.
CACATTTCTTCTTCTCACGCTTGCATTATCGGCAGAGCAGGCGCTGAATGCGACTTTCATCTGGTTTGGTCTGCGCTTCGTAGGCTTCGTGAACTCGTGGAACGCCGCTTTTAGGAAATCCTATACACTACTGTTTATGCTCTAAAACATTCTGTTGAAAAACAACAATTGAGTAAACTTAATTGAGTTTATTATCTAGTTAGTTAAAATTTTAATGTATCAAAGCTGGTTTTGCAATAAAAACTGGATAAGTATAAAAAAAAAAACTCATATTGAACTCCACCATTTTAATAAGACTGGTTAAATATCCACCAATATTTATGTCATAATTTGCTACTGGCTACAAACTTATAACCTGCTCAAAGATGTTTAACCAAATATAGTGAGCATGTATGCATAGAACTTAGTCTGTATGGATATTAACTGTACGTGTTTTAGAGAAATGCACGCTAAGTCAAAACTCCTTTTTGTTTGTGGAAGCTTAATGGTTCAAGAATTCATTAAAGTCTTAATTTAAATTATAACATTCCTGCCCAGACCAACACATGTGAACTTTAAACTGAAATGCTGTCTCGTTAATATTTTATTCTCCCTAAGAGTTGCACAGCCAGTCCTCCACATTATCTTGTTTTGACATAATCAAAATGCCAACTTTATAGAGTGATTACATCAAACCAACAAACTATAAGAATTCCTCATTTAGAAATGCTTTTGCTAAGCTAATTCATTAATTATTAAAGAACATTTGATCAGTATATCCTGGCTTCAGCGTCAATTTCAGTTGGAACCATTCATGGGGAATTTGTTTCCTTACATTGTTTTTGGGATTCAGTTTTCACGAAATATGTTACAAATCTGTTGTTTATACTGAAATTGTATTTATCTAATATTATCACCTCCAAGAGCAACAAATTAGTCTAATACCTACTAAAGAGCAAAATCGTAAAAAATTCGACTACTTTGATTTTTAACATGCCAAAATATGTTCAAAAGTGTTCGTTGCCAACAGTTGTTCATTGCTGTGGAAAATATTATGCAAATTAAGAGTGTCATTAGGAACTTGGTATAAAAGCATTAAAATAAATGGAAGTTGAAAGCTGTCAAACTGAAAATCTTTTGTGTAAATGTTGATGCTTGCGTCAAACATGGTACTTGTTACGTTTAGTGATCAAAGTAAAGACATCACCACAAACATGGCCAAAGGCCAAAATGCTAGCTATGCGGTGAACAAGGTTGTTGAGCAGGAAACTCTAATGTGATTTATTTCAGATTCAAGCGATTGCTTCATGCTATGTTGATTTTGAGGAATGTGTGTACAAGCTGGTTGCTATGAGCAACTTTAAAGCTGTTGAGAGAGTATTCATGCTTAGACATGTGCTGCTCTGCAGAAACATACTGTTAGAAATTACAATGCCTGACTAAGCTAAATTTAACAATCAGTATTTATAGATCGATAGAGTTAAAGAGGTCAGCTGAAATAGTCCTAATTTATGAATGGCTTTTTAACATGAAGACCAAACATTTCTCCCTGATATGTTAGATTTCTCCAAAAAATAGTTAAAAAGTTGTGAATGTACTTTTCACTTAATTGTGACTATAGAAATATGCATTATGGTGCCTTTCACAGAGATTAATGGAACAGTTTGACCTTTTGTCACGTTACAACCAAAAGACTTGCTTTAAGCTTTATATTACAAAATACAGCTCATATTCTCCATTAATTATTAGAAAGGCAGATCAATTTATGGTAATTTTAAACTACAGTCAGTTATCCAGGTTATGAAGCAGCAAAGGAAGACCCAGGACAGTTTAGGACTGTTCCATGTTTCTTCTGTTACACCTAAGCAATGAATGATCCTCCATATTTTCAATCAAATGAGAAACTGAAACATTCAAAGATTATGCCAGTTTGAATTCCCAGTTCTAAGCTGCTAGATAATTGAAGTGCAGTAAGCAATAAGCTTGTTACTTGGTAAAAAATCTCAGCTGTCTCTCACAGACCTTTCTTTTTCTTCTATTTTTTTAAGAGGAGATAGGGATCCAAGGCAGACACCCTGTCTATTTTTAAGACTAGAACAGTTCAAAGCAGTCATTTGCGAGGCATGTTAAAGCAATGTACATAACTTAGATGAAACCAAAAGGAACAGTCAGTAAGAAGTTTGTTCTCATTTTTGCTTGAAATTTTCCGTACTGTGCCGGACACCCTCTGGTACTCCTGTTTAAGTACATCTGAGAACAACACGCCGCGCATCAACACCACATTTGAGCAGGCGCAGGGAGGATCGGGGTCTTTTCACACCCCTGTTCTCCGGCTGCCGCCCAGAGTCTGGGGCCTGAGTGAGTTATGCGAGCCACCTGGGTCCGCGGGTTTTGGCCGGGCTGCGGGCCTAGGTGTACCTGCCGGTGGCTGTCGCCCCTGCTCTCCCAAAGAAGGGTTGCAAGGAGGAGCATAGCCTGGTTGAAGTAGGTTTTTTTCTTTTTGGGGGCGGTTCTGGTTGGGTGGCCTGCGCGGGATGGGTGGGCCCTCGTCCCGGGGCTCTGGGGGTGGTCCAGTCTGTGTGCGGGGTGGGTGGCTCGGCAGGAATGGTGATGGTTGGTGTGATGTGTCAGCCGCCTCCCCCTCACATCCGGATTTAGGTTCACTTATTGGGTCATCCGTAGTCCTGGGACCAACCACCGGCGGCTCCGGTGGTTGGTCCCGGTATTATTGGATGTGTGAGTGTTGGTGTGTGTATGTGTGTAGCCAATTTTATTTTAGTTATTTTCTTATTTATTTTTATTATTTATTGGCTTTTTTTTTTCTGTGGTTTTTATTTAGTGGGGGCACTCTCTGTGAGGGACGGCATGATTGAGGGATGGTGAAAGGTGTTTTTTTTTTTCTTTTCTTCTTTCTTTCTCTCCAGGTTAGGGTCTTCAAACCGCAGCCTCTCCCCAAATCACATCTCTAAAGTCTCCCGCTGGCAAGCGGAGCTCATTCCCCCGCCCCGCACTCCCCTCGCTAAGTTGGCTGCCGGGGCTCACCGGTGCACTGGTGGGGCTCGGGGTCTGGGGGTGGATGCCCGGGGGGCTGCTGGCTCATTCCTGGCTGCTTTTCCGCTGGCCCTGGCCGGCCAGGCCTTATTGGGGCTCCTGCCTAATTAAATACTTGGGGCCTCAGATCCCTGGGGGCCGGGATTGGATTCATGGTGGGGCTGGGTGTTTTTCTGGGATCCTCGGTGCTGGTCCTTCGCTTCGATGCTGGTTGCGGCGGTTGGTGTCTGGTGTCTACCGTCGATTGTGGGGCCACTTTTGGGGATTGGCATGTCTGTTTTCGGGGCTGGTGGCCTGCTGGTTGGGGTTCCTGCTGGCGGCGCCGCCACTGGTGTGGGGTCCGGCAAAGCCCGGGCGGGGTGGTGTTGGGGCCGTGCGGGACGGCTGGCTGGGCTGATTAGGTATTCGGGTGGGTTATCCCTCTTGGAGGCATGGTGGAGCTGCTTTGTTCCCTGATTGTGGCGGTGTGGCTGTGGGGCGGTGGGGGTTGGAGGGTTTCTTGCCGGCGCTGCCGGGGCCCGGGCGCCGGAGCTACTGCCATGTGGTGCGGGCGGGCGGGGGGGTGGCGACGGGCTGTGCTGTTTTCGGCCCGTGGTGAGCGGCGCAGTTCAAGCCCTTCTGCTTTGTGCTGCCAAAGGGCTGCCCGCTGTTGGGGGTGTGGATTTCCGCCGGCTGCGGCCCGCGTTTCCTTTTGCGTTTGCACCGGCCGCTTTTCTGCTCTTGGGTTGATTCTGTGCGCCGTTGTGTTCGCGCAGATTGCGCGCTGCTGGCATCGGCCTTGGTAGGGTGTAGGGGCTGCGCGCGCTGGCTTCATGAAACTGGGTTGTAGGATGCACATAGGCGGCTGTCCGCGTGGCTCGCGTGCGTTTTAGGTAGCTGAGAATTGGCGGTCGTGGGTTCTGCGGCGGGCCGCCTGTGTGTTTTTCCCGGGGTTGAAACGTGTCGCCGTGCTCTGTTGCGGCGGGGGGTTTCGATTAGGTGCCGTGGTGGGCCGGGGTGGGGTTGTGGCGCTTCGTCAGGGGCGGCGGCTGCCGGTGACAGCGGACTGCGTCTCCGCCGGCTACTTCCGAGGCGTCGGCTTATGGCGTGTGACAACTGGGGGTTTCTTTAGGGCTGTCCTCCTCCTCCCTTGGTGGGGGTTCGATTTCCTGAGCCAGCCCCTCCTTGGTGCCTTCGCTCTTGGGGTCCCTTTGGGCACCTGGGGCTTTGGGTCTCCCGCCGCTGGAGTCAGTGCTCTGGGGTGTGCGCTCTCCAGCTCTCCACAACCACTATTGAGCATTTTTTTCCTTGGATAAACTTTACATACACAAGTGCACTCTCACAAACCATTACAGGTGCTTGGCTCCAGGTACTTAGAGATTCACTTCAATACAGAAAGCCCACATCCATATCTTCTGGTAACACAGAGTACATGTCAGACTTAATAATATTACTTTAGCGATAGTTTCAAGGTGTTGCTTTATTGTATGTCTCGTACCATGTCTTTCGGTTGTGCTGTTCTTTTTTCATCTCATTACAGGTGATGAAGCAGACTGAAAATGTTTTGTCATTGTCTCCTTTCTATCTCTTCTTTCTTTCATCTTTTCTCTTTTTTCTTTTTCTTTTTCTTCTTCTGTTTTTCTGCTCTATTTACATTGCAGTGTCCATATAAAAAAATCTGTTGGGCTCTTTTTGGCATCAAGACTATTATTCTTATTGCCACATTGCCTGACAGTACACTGTAAAAAAAAAAGAAATTCTCTGTATCAACATAAAAAGACAAAGCGCACATAGTTTATGCAAATAAGCACATGTATCTCTGTCATCTTGGGGAGATGATGGATATCATCCTGCATCGACAGAATCAATTAAAAACAACTTGAATGAGTAAAACTTTAATTGTTGCCATTTATCATGCTGTCCACATGCTGTCAACTGAGATTGAACTCGTTCTGCTTTGGCTGGATTAGGTTCAACCAGAGTTCTTGGAAACCGCGCTTTATAAGATCAATCCGGGTTTCATGTCAGAGACTCTTACTGTCATGATGGGTTTTAGTGCTAGCCCAAGATGCAGAACACACACGGAGAAACTGGGTAAAATGTCCAAAAGAG
>JAGKQL010000031.1:36491220-36506318 GCA_018398635.1 Cyprinodon brontotheroides | reverse complement strand
CCACAGTTATCACCACCGTCTACCGTCCTCCTAAATATAATAAGGATTTTTTTGACTGACTTTTCTCAGCTCCTCACACATCTCTCAACCCTCTCCCATAATCTGATTATTTTGGGAGATTTCAACATTCACATGGATAATATCAGTGCTTCTCTCTCCAGAGACTTCTCATCCTGCCTGGAAAGCTTCGGTCTACATCAATACATCAACTTCCCAACTCACTGTAAAAATCATATTCTAGATTTAGTCTGTTGTTCTGGCATCACCCCCTCTGACTGTAAATCCCATACCGTTGCTTTTTCCGATCACATGCTCATTACTTTTAACGTTAAGCTCCCCCTGTCTAAAATCACCCTCCCTCGCATCATCTCCTTCCGGAATGTAAAGGACATCAACACTGACGCCTTCACCTCTGACATCAGTAATATCCCCAGTGTATCCGCCTGCTGCTCACCTGATGAACTGGTTTCCCACTACAATCAAAATCTCCATACTCTCCTGAACATCCATGCTCCTCTGAAATCTAGATCAGTCTCCTTCACTCACTCTCACTGGTTCACTCCTGCTCTCCGTCACCTCAAATCTCGCGGCCGTCAGCTGGAACGCTTTGCCAATGAAACTGGACTCACCATTCACAAAAATATGTACAAGGATCACATTGCTACTGTACAAGACTTCCCTCTCCTCTGCCAAATCTGCATATTACTCTAACTTAATCCACTCCAACCGCCACAACTCCAAAACTCTCTTTTCCCTTCTCACTTCCATCACCAAACCTCCCAACTCCCTTCCCCATCATATGCAATCCGATGACTTCTGCAATAACCTTATGTCCTTTTTCGTCTCCAAAATCACAAATATCCATAAACACCTGACACCTGATCTCCTGGAGCTGCAGCTTCTGGAGGCGACCCGGCTACCCCCTACCCATCTTTTGCAACCACCCTCTCCAGTTTTGACCTTCCATCTGTTCAAGCCATTTCCGACTTCATTCATAAATCCAAACCTTCCACATGTCAGCTCGATCCTCTCCCGTCCACTCTGGTTAAATCCTGCTGCTCTTCTTTTGCTCCTCTCATCACCAAAATCATCCACTCTTCCTTAAGCTCTGGTTCAGTCCCCTCTGCACTCAAAACTTACGCTACAGATCACCCGCTGATTCTGAAAAAACTGTGGCCTGGACCCCACCAACTTCAACCAACTTACGTCCCATATCCAATCTACCCTTCATATCCAAAATTGCAAAAGGAAAAATCTGTTTGCCTCCCAACTCCCACAACCACCTGATATTGTCCAATAATATTTACGAACAGTTTCAATCTGGCTTCCGTCCTCTGCACAGTACTGAAACCGCACTCATCAAGATCTCTGACGACCTCCTTATGGCTTCTGACTCTGGACTACTTTCCATCCTCATTCTCCTGGACCTTACAGCAGCCTTCGACACCATCTCCCATGCCACTCTCCTCAGTCGACTATCATCCATCGGTATCAGCCGCACCCCTCTAACCTGGTTCACCTCATACCTCTCAGATAGGACACAGTTCATACAATTCAAATCTCATAAAATCCATCTACTTCCCCGTTTCTGCTGGTGTGCCCCAAGGTTCTGTCCTGGGGCCCCCTCCTTTTTATTATCTACATCCTCCCCTCTTGGCTGCCATCCTCCGTGAAGCATCATATCAAATTCCAATGCTACGCCGGGATCGACACCCAGCTCTACCTTTCTACTCAACCATCTGCCTCACTCCCACCAAGGGCCCTCACCCTCTGCTCTCGAAGAAATCCATTCTTGGTTCTCATCCAATTGGCGTGCAAATTGAATAGCTCTAAAACCGAAGTCCTCCAAGTAGGCTGCGCACCTCACACTCTCTCTCAAAGTTAATAACTTCTCGATTACCATCAATGATTCAACTGTCACTCCCTCCCTCAGGCGTTAAAAGTTTCCCCAGTGTGGGTCCTGAGAGCCAGGACACCCTCCCTTCCAGATCCCAGAGGGCCATCACTCTCAGGACTGCCTGAGCTGCACTTAAATGTAGCGACATCTCTCAGGTGGACCCACTCCCTCCCCAGCTGTTATTGGTGACAGATCTTTGTTCACCGGTCTCATCACTTCACGCATGCGATTGAGGTGTAACTCACTTCTTTTTGGCCTTCCAAACAAGTCCGCATCCAGAAACAACAGCTCCTCCAAAACTCTGCAGCTTGCGCCTGATCACTTTCCGGACCCCTATTTCTCATCATATCACTCCCAGTCTGCAACAACTCCACTGGCTCCCCATCAAACAAATAAATCATCTTCAAACTCCTCCTAACTTACATTCCAAGGCCCTTCACAGCTTGGCTCCATCTTACATCTCAGATCTCCAGCCTTCACGTTAAAACCCCCACGTAAATCCCTAGATCCCTCCCACACCTTCCGAGTCTCTCGTTGCACTCCCCGCCCCTCTGCCTCACAATGGGGGAACTGGCATTTAGTCGCTCTGCTCCCCACCTCTAGAAGCGCTCCCTCCCCTCCGGGATCTCCGTACTCTGGACTCCTTCCCTCTTTTCAAATCCAGACTCAAAAACTTTCCTGTTCAGAACAGTCTTACATCCCTGAACTTTGTTCATACGCATCTACCCAATATTGTTCTGCTCTTCTTTTCTTCAACTTTGGTTTTATTTTTACTTCCTGCTGTTTTTTGTTTTCTGTGGCATCTTTTATGCTTGTACTTTTTACCTTCCCTGTTTTTAATGTTTTACTTGATCTCATACCTGTCCTAGTGTCCTCAAATGCTGTGAAAGGTGCTTTTCAAATAAAATGTATTATTATTATTATTATTACTGTGACTAAATGTATGTGCTCTATTTTATCTTCTGACATGGGAGCTGGGTCCGGAGTTCGTCTGCCTGGCTGTGTGTTTCCTGGATGGGCCGCCTGTGGAGCTGGTTGACAGTGGCCTTTTGTATCTGCCTTTTTTCTGTATGTCTGCTTCTGTTTTCACTGAGGAGGGCAGCCAGCCTCAGTAGAGCATGGATTCCCTTCACACTGAGCCTGGTTCTGCTGGGGTTTCTTTTCTGTTAAAAGGAAGAGTTTTCCCTATCAGGCTGTCCGTTACAAACATGCTTGGTGTGAGAGATTGCCTTAGATTAGATTCAATGAGGTTAATGAGTCAAAGGCATTCAGTTCCTTAGGTAGAAAACTTTCAACCAATATGAGTGTAGATCCCCTGGTTGAATTGTCTCTGTAAAGTTTCTTGAGATGAAATGTTTTGGCACTATATAAATAAACCGATTTGCAATTAAAATGTAACAAATATATCTTATTTAAATATACCTTACCTAAGTTCTCTCACATGAGAAGACATAGTAAGCATCAAGCTTTCATGTTATTCCACAATGCCTCTCAAATTATTACACCTGACTATATACAATCAAACAAAACATATACACCAGTTTTATTTAGTCCTGTGAGGCAGACACCGCTGTTGTCTACTTTTTAAGGCTAGGCTTAAAACTTTCCTTTTGATAAAGCTTATAGTTGGGGTGGCTCAGGTTATCCTGGAGCTATCTCTATAGTTATGCTGCTATAGGCTTAGACTTCTGCACCGGAGGACATAGGGACCCCCATTTCATCATTCTGCTTCATTCTCTCTCTATTCCCTCCTATTCTGCAGAATCTGTTAGTTCGATCTCTAACGTTCTGCTCTCTCTCTGCTTTTCCTCAGAGTAGCTTTGCCTCGTCTGCTCCTGTTTGGCTATGACATGCCATCCTAGAAAGAAACATCAGCTGTGGTGCTCCCATCAACAACCTTGTTTACAGATGCTGGAGATCGGCCTGTTTTCCAGTGTGGTCCTGTTTCTCTGAACTCGACTGAGTGGATGTGCCCTCTTCGTCTCTGCCATGGGAGCTGGCTCTGAGCTTGTTTGCCTGGCTGTGGGTAAGCCTGGATCGGGGCCGCTTTTACAGCTGCTTTTGTGTCTCTGCTTCTCAATCTCCCCGAACCCCAGTCTGGCCTCTCAGCAGATGGCCGCTCACACTGTAGCCTGGTTACGCTGATGGTTTCTTCCTGTTAAAAGGGAGTTTTTCCTCCACTGTCGCTACATAGTATGCTTAGTGTGAGGGATTGTATTTGAGGAAATGAGTCAACGCAATCAACTGGTTTTCTCTCCTTAGATAGAAAACCCTTGTATCAATGACTGTGAATCGTACAATCTGGTGTTGAGGAGCCAGCCCAGATTTTATACTTGAGATGACAGTGTTGGTGAATTACCTATACAAAATGCAAACTGAGTGATGAAATTGAATTGAATGAGATCGGATTTGGTGATCTTTGTTGCTTTCCAAGCAAAAGGTAAACACTTCCCTGTAACTTTCCCAGGAGCTGCTGAGGCTGTATCTGTAAGGCACTCCCTTGGTGACCCCCTTGCTAAGTTGAGAATGATGTGCAACAATCTTGAAATGGTAGTTGTTGTCTATGAGAGTCATACACATTTATTCCAGAGCTAGTTGAGTGCAGTCTAACAATATAATGGAATAGTATAGAAAAGGAAAATACAATACAACAGGAATGAGGAAAATCCCTTTTTGTCCTGACGATGGGGAAATTTTGTTTTTTAAGAGCTTATAGAAACAATTAACACACAAATGGACCTTGAGAAAAATGTATAAGAATAACATATTGGTAAAGTTAAAAAGATAAACAATAAAAATACTGTAATGTAAAATGGATTTCAAAAAAAGCATAAGAAGCTGTTGCACCTGAGAGAATATATGACCAATATACAGAAATGGATATTTGAAAACAGCAATATCAGAGATGTATTGCAAAATGACTGCAGCATTTTATTTAACTAAGGTAGAAAATGTGCAAAATCAGCATGAATGTAACAACTTATCGAGGTTACTGGGAACAGTGGTGGTTATAGAGTCTCAGAGCTACTGGGAGGAAGGATCTGTGATTACGCTCTCTCAGTCTGTCACTGAATGAGCTCTCCATTTCTGCAACAGCTTCATGCATGGGGTGGGAGACATTATCCAACAGAGATGTTAATTCAGTTAGGATTCTTTTGTTTCCCACCTCCTGCACTGAATCCAGAAGGCATCCTATCAGAGAGCTGGCCTACCTGATGAGCTTATCCAACTGCTTTCTCTCAACTACAGATAAGCTACTGCTCCAACAGGCAGCTCCATAGAAGATGGCTGATGCCACAACAGAGTCATAGAAGGTCTTTAGGAGCGTACCCTGCATTTTAAGACCTCAGTCTCCTCAGCAGGAAGAGTCTGTTGACCTTTCTAATACACACCCTCATTGCAGTCCAGTTTGTTATTGAGAAGGTGTTGTCAGTTTGCTGCAGAGTCTGTGACAAGATTTAGAGTTTTTGCAACAGATCAGCTGTCTGATGGCGATGGGGAAGAGGTTGTTTCAGAATCTGCTGGACCTGCATTGGATGCTTCAAAGCTTCTTCCCATAGGGGCAACAGGGAGAACAGTCCATGGTGGCGGTGTGAGGGGTCATTGATAATATTACGGGCTCGTATGTATTTTATGAAACTTTTGGACAACAGCACTGGTCTCCATTCCAATGCAGGAAACAGACTGCTTCTGCTGCTTAGAAATGTCGAACTAAACTTTGTGGGTCCTTTTTTTTGGTGAGAGCATGACCCAGTGGCTATGTAGTCAGTTTTAAGGTATAAAAGAATTATAAGCAAGTAATTTCATTTTCCAGAAGCTACCTTGAAATATTGGTTAGTTGATGGCAGCACGAGCAGAGACCTTGGGGCTGTCCATTGCCTGTTCCTGTTGAAGCCTCATCTTGATGAGTTAGAAATGTGTGCTTTAAGAAGAAGCCATGTTACCATCATGGTAAAATGTATCCCTTGTTATACTGCTAAATGTTTAAGATCAGGAAGCACTTTTTTTTTTTTATTAGCTCAATCTGATGTTTGTTGATGTCAAGGACTACTTTTCCTGGTTTATTTGGATGAAAATTAGAATAGTTTATAATCAAAAGAGGATAGTGACTCAAATAGGCTTTTTACCGATACCAAGGATAAAGGAGTGTATGGAAGTTGGAAAGATTACATGCTCTTAGTGTCATGATCTTGGGACCAAAGGCTAGGTTTTTCTCCTTTTTCACTTCTCTTCTTTGCTCCGCTCCACACTCATTATGTCTCATCAGATCCACCAGTTCCTGCTACTATTTATGCCACCGCTTCCCCGCAATTGGTGCCAGATTATTCAAGCTTGGTGTGAGAACATTATATTGTCTTATATTTGTTTAGTTCTGCATGTTTCTGACCTGTTTATGTCCCTGGACTTCTGAGTTATTATGCTCTGTTTGCCTGACCTGTGTTTCAGGCAAACAGGCAAACCTGCCTGTTGTCAACCTTGGATCTGTCTTCTGACCACAGCGTGGATTACCCTCCTGGATCCTTTGGTTCCTCTGTATGCACTGGCTGCTGCAAGACAATACTCCTCCTCCCTCCTGGATCACGGGTTCCGGCTCAGTTACAAAGTTTAGCTACTCTGTACTACACTCCTTCTTCTGGGCATATACTCAAGAGTAAGCCAGAGTTTCCAGTGAGCCCGCTGCAGAAGACGAGCAGCTGCATGCTTTATTTTCTAAACACTTGTTTCTCAAACTGCTCTTTCTGCTTGAATTCTGGTTTTATCGTTCTGAGCTTGTGACACTTTGGTAAGATAGTAATTATTTCATCTCATGATTTGCAAAAGTTTGAAAGATGTTTTAAAAATCAATTATGTCATTTGTAAAATAACAAATTACAGTATTAAAAAGGATTTCATTCATTTATTTTACATAGCTTAAAAATGTCATGAACTACAAAGAATATTTTGAGTTGAAAACAAATGCATGTAAAACATTACTGAAGCTGTAAGAATTAATAGGAAAATTGGTTACTTTGCTGAATACAATAACATCATTACTGTTTACAGGCTAGCTTTTTGGTTGCTAACTTTTAAAAGCTGGATCAGACTACTTGATTGGATTCCTGGATTTTCTCTGGAAGGAGATGTGCCCTTAGCAGAAAAACCTTCATTAATGAACTTCATTCTTCTCATTGATGTGGACTTTCTGGTGGTAACAACATGAACAATTGAAGAACAGAAAAAAAACTGATGACAGAAAACAGAAAGACAGACTGAAGTACCAGTATATAGCTAAAAAAAATTGTGGGGTTTACGATTTTTTTTTCAAATGCCAGCTTGTTATTGTATTTGTTATTTTTGCTAAGCAGCGTTTAATTTTTTATTTTTTTTTAGTGTTAGATTTTATTTTGTATACACAGGTGTATATAAAAAAAATGTCGTACAACTCTCTAGTCTTTTTCATTTTATAAAGTGTAGCCTTGGTAAAGGTAAAGGTTAAATAAATAAGAATGTAAATATCTGCTAGATAATTATTTTTGCTAATTTCCTGCCTCCAGCTGTGTCATTCTGCACTCTCTTTGGTCTCTTATGTGATCCTGCCAGACCTATCAACTGGTATATAACTTCTAATTTATCCTAAATTACATGCTGAATCAGGGGTTACACAGCCTCTGGACAGCAGGCCACAGGCTCAACCATCTTGCGGGTATATGTCTCCGTACGACATGATGATCTTTCTCCACAAAACAAATACTGCTTTCAATTCTTGTTTGTGCTGTGCAGACACTGAAAAACGACTGAATCTTTTGTTCAGTACAGAGTCAATGTCAATGTTTAGTATGTCTCCAGCATGTTTCTTACAGTGGTGTACTATGTGGGCCAAACAGTTTGCCTTGATGATGCCACTGGTTTCTGCTGTTAGCTTATGGTAACAGAATTGTTTTTCCTGTAGTTTACACTAGCATTATCTGCAGTGTATGCTGAAATCATCCAGTTGTAGGCTATTTTACTCTAACTTGCTTGTAATCCAGTGTTGTATGGTGGGAGCCAACTCATCGCTATCCTTGTAAAGGGATTTTGCTCTCTCATAATATTAATAGTAATTTAACTGATCTCACACTGGAGAAATATACCTCTATACTTAACCCATCTTCTTGGGGAGCAGTGGGCTGCCATTGTGCGGCGCCTGGGGAGCAGTGTGGGGTTAAAGATCTTGCTAGGAGACTGAGAGTGCAGGCTGTGGGGATCAAACCGGGTACTTGCAAACTTCTGAGCTCAAGCGCACTGCTCTACCCACTAGGCCAACACCTCCCTCAAACCTCCTTTCAAACCCAGCTCTTGCTCCCATCTGAAGCCACTGAAAGAAACCGTGTAAGGATTTTTTTTGACCTCTTGAAGCTGTTTTTAAATCTCTCAGCCAGGTGCAAGGACATGTGTAACTGTGGATGCTGCCTTTGTACGACAACATGACCTTTTCTTTGCATGTTTAGAGTCTGGAATCATGGTCGATGTTAGTATATTACCACAGTCTTCTAACCTGCATGATAATGACCATTTCCATTGTGTCATTTAGCGTTGTGTTCATCACATTATAATCATTCAATTTTCCATGTGAAACGGAAAAATGACTCAAACAAAAATCACACTAAACATTACTAGAATTCTCCTGCACTGGTTCACCCAGGGATGCAAATTTTCCCCGTCTTTATTTTAGCTGCATTTGCTTTTCTTAACTGTACAGGGTGTGCTTTGGACCATCTCTTGCACTACATGCAGTTGTAACCTGAACAATGTCTCAACGTGCGGGACATGTGAAAAGTAGTGAAAATGCTCTACTGTCCAACACAAAGCGGGACATCTGGTCACCCTTGCTGTCACACGATTCATGGTGGAAATGGTAAGTTCTTGGTAATACAGATATTTTTCCAAACATTTTGCATTTAGAAGACTAAGGTTCAATGGAGCTACTTGTGACCAGATGGGCTTCTTCCTCCACATTAGTTGTATCCCCTTTATGGCTTGTGGTAAGCAGCCAAATTGGATAGCTTCTTGTCTTTGGTCTTCAAGATGCTCCAAATAAAAATAAATTCATGGTGAATTTAGACAACCAAAGACCTTTGGTCCACTTATTTGGTCTAAATGCAAGGTCTCTTTTTAGTATGGAGTGCTTTCACACAGTAATTTGTGCAATAACTTGCAAGAGTTTTAGGAAAAGGTCACATGTTAGATGATCATTGCTCTTATTGGACAGACCTGTACAGCTATGACTGAAGAGCACAGACCCAAAAATTGTGGAAACTTGAGATAAAATTTTTATGTGCAGCATTTCTGTTCTGCATATTTGTGCTTTTCATACAATTGCAAAATTATTGTGAGTTACAAAAGCAGCTAATTTCAGCGAGTTTTTCTCTCTATTTCTAATACTGGAATTAAGTTGGTGAACACTTACCTATACCAACTTAAACCATATAGAACACCTTAGGGATGAATTAAAGCTGAAGCTGCAGATTGGCTTTTCTTACCTATCCAACTATGAACATGTTGTTTGACATGGGGAGATGCAGAATAGTACAGAAAGAGGACTTCCGGTTACCTCATGGACTAGCCAGACGCATTCACGATCGCTCCCCCGTTAGAAATTGATTTTCCCCCACCAAAAACTCGTTAACCGAAACTGGTGCGGCTTATATGTTTGATGAGTGGGAAGAGATTCACAAGAGGCAAAAAGAGGAAAGAAAACATGCCATAAAGTCAAGAAAAAGACAGCTCGGCAAAAGCTAACGCTAGCAACTCAGAGGACGCCCTGACGTTTGGGACTGACGTGAACTCGAGTGACCTCATGGCAACGATTAAAGACTGAAGTCTGATCTGACAAAGGACAACGGTTCCCTACGTCAAGAAATCAACCTTATGGGCCAAGAACTCAACGGCAAACTTGACAATCTTACAAAAGAGATTCAAAGCTTGTCTGGCCGGATTAATGAAGTGGAAACTCGTGTGGGGCGCATGGAGGACTGGGCAGCAGAGGTAAATGCGGTGATCTCTGCTTCAGTTAAACAACAGAAGGTCCTCCAAGCCAAAGTGATGGACCTGGAGTCCCGATCTAGAAGAAACAATATCCGGATGTTTGGACTGACAGAGGGAGAAGAGGGAAGCTCGGTTTCCCAGTTCATTACGACTCTACTTAAACGTGAACTGCCACTCCTGAAAGAGGTGGATCTGAAAATCTAACGGGCACATCGCTCCTTGGCACAGAAACCTCGCCCCGAAGACCCGCCACGGCCAATTATTATTAATTTTCAGGAATTTATAACCAAGGAGCTGGTACTGAGGGAGGCTTGGAAAAAGGGGAAAATAATGCACGCCAATCGTCTTCTCTACTTTGATCATGCCGAGATTGTTAAGAAGCGCAAAGAGCTCAACGCTGTTAAGAAAGCTTTAAAGGAGAAAGGAGTGCGCTTTCAGACGCCTTTCACAAGCATAAGGATCCACTGGGACACTGGAGTTAAGACCTACAGCAGCGCAGATGCAGCAAGGAAAGAGCTACAGAAACGAGGTATCTCAGTGGACCCGCCGCGGGTGAGGGACAGCGAACATGTGCTGGACGCCGCTCTGTCAGAGCTTCTGAGATGGGAGCGGAGATCAGATCGTCAGGAGAGGAGCAACTCTACAGCGCAGAGAGTGAGGGAGAAACAAATAGGGTTTCAGAGAGATGACGCGGAGGAGAACAGCTGAGGCTCTTTTGTAAATTTACTACATTCTGGTGAGGTAGCTTTCATTGTCGGATTCTGCCTTTTAATTAATTAATCATTTGACCTCATTTTTTGATCAGGAGGAGAGATAGCAATTGCAGCTTTATTAAGTTGGACTTATAGGATGGTGTTATTTCTTTTGTTTAAATTGATTACCATCTCTAGTATTGGGCCCTCTCTAGAGGAGAGACTCCCCCCCCGACCCTCCAACTGGGTCCACCTGGAAGAGTTAGATCTCCTCCACTCTTGGGAGTCACTGTTCTGTTGTGTTTATTTATGTTATTTCATTGTGTTTGTGAAAGTTCACAGTTCTTTTCTGGGGGAGACCAATGTTTCATTAGAAGTTTATATATGCCAAAGCCAGGTAATTTAAAAATCACATCCTTGAATGTAAATGGCCTAAGAAATCCAGTTAAGAGAAGCAAGGTGTTGGAAAAATTAAAAAAGGAAAAATCAGAGGTTGTAATGCTTCAGGAGACGCATATGTCTAATAAAGAACATAATAAGCTAAGGAGGTTTGGATATTCAAACTCTTTTTACAGCTCCTGTAAAAATAGCAGAAAAAGGGGAGTGTGTCAAACACACTGAATTTTGACCTAATTAAAGGTGGGGTATATGATCCTGGATAAACGGTTCCTGCCAGCTACATTTTTGAAAATACACACCTTCAGCCCACCCCACGAAACCACGCCTCCAAATTACATGAACGCGCCTGCTGTCAGTCGAGAATGTTCGGATGTTCCCGAGAACGAGAACGAAACAGGCCGAGACCTCGCGAGTGCACGTGACTCGGGATGAGGCGAGTAAACAAAATGTTTACAAGCATGGATTGGACAGGAATGCAGCGTCAAGGAGGATAATACTTTATAGTGCCATGATAGCAATCAATATTTCAGACGGAGCTAGTAAGCTAGAGAAACATGCTGGGACATTGCATGTAGTCGACATCTTTGACTTTCTCACTAATGTGGTAAATAAGAAGTAACCAAGTATTATCTCAACATATAAGAAAACATAACGTTGTCTTACCTATCGAGTAGAAACAAGGCCACCTTAGCATCCGCCTGTAGTCCCCTGTCTTCTTTCAGTTGACGCCAACGTTGGAAAGCTGTACCGATTACCACTCTCATCCTGTTTCGCTCTTCTGTTGCTTTTATCCTAGCTGTTGCTTTTTCAAGCACAGTTTTGCCTTTTCTTTTCTAACCCGCTTGTTGTCGCCTTTTCTGCCATAGTCAATATTCTCTCTGGCTGTGTGAGATAAATCTGTGGAGTTGGGCTTGATAGCTAGCTAGCTAGCTCTCTAGCTAGCTCTGAAATGACTCCTGCGCCGGCACTTGGGGGGGTCACGAGTCTGTGAACGCCAAGAGGGGGGAGGGCGGGAAGAGCTCAGAGCTGACGGTTGATGGCTGCCAGAAACCAATAGAAGTAGGGATGATAGTTACTTCTATTGGTTAGCGTTTTCCTCTGACTACGCCCTCTACACTGGACTAAAAGATTTCGTTTTTTTTCAAACATTCTATCTCAGTTGGCGCAATGGGCTCGTGAGGAGGTTTTCAATCAGTATGGTAAAAAACATGCTCCAGAAAACATCACATACCCCACCTTTAAGGAAAGAAGCTGGAGATTCAATTCAATTCAACAGTTTATTTATATATAGCCAAATTCACAACACATGTCATCTCAAGGCACTTTACAGTTATTTCTATAATCTTTTTTGTTGCTGTAAATAACAGAATTTCCCCATCGTGGGACAAAAAGGGATTTTCTATTCTATTGTATTGTATTCTTTTCTCTATACTATTCCATTATATCGGGTTCGTGACAGTGTACGGCTTACTTCCAAGAAAAGCGCAATTCATTTAGGTAAGTTAGCCTAATTTCTGTGGTGAAGAGACAGCAGCAACAAACAAAAGAAAACTAACAGAGAGCAGACGGGTTCTAGTTGCTTCTTTGGAAATAACGGGACACTGGTGCTGCGTCAAGGGATGCAATAGTAATTCTAAACAGAAAACAGCAGATGGGGCCTTACGGTTTTTCGTATTCCCCACTTGGAAAAAAAAAATACGGACCGCAGACAGAGGACTTAACAAAGAGGCGTCGGGCTCCGTGGGTCGCTGCTGTAAGAAGGAAAGACATCACGTTTCATAAAATATCTCCTCATGTTCGTGTTTGCTCTCGGCATTTTCACAAAGGTAAGTCCTTATAAATATACACTAATAGAAATCAACACGCTGAAATGGTTTGCTTATAAAGTTACAGGAGTTCATGTAAACCTACTGAAACATGCTGTGGAAGAGAAGCGGAAAGTGATGTTTGTTTTATTTCTTTTTTAGACCGCTAAAATTTAATAAATAATGCATTATCTGTATATAATCATTTACACAATCTGCAATACAAATATATTTTTTTATGAATAAATATATACAAATACAGTGTACATATAAAAACACTGTACATATAAAAACACTGTACATACCCACTCGCCAGCCAACTCAGTGCATTTATTCATCCTGTGCAATCTACTTAAGTTTATTTATTATAATCCTTTGTTCGCCTGTAAGCTTTTCAGTTTATTTATTTACCTCTGGCCTTACTAGTCCGATGTACTTGTGCTGTTTCGTATAGCAAATTTCCCCACTGTGGGAAACATAAGCATATTATCTTATTTTATAACTCATCTAATCTAATGGGCTCTGTTATTAAGGTGCTTTATATAGTGTTTTTGAATAGATGTGTAAAACACTCAACCTTTCAACTACTTTGCAGGTCAACCCACATATGAGATGATGGAGACTGACCCAGACTGGGCTCCATCCCCGCATCTGGGCCACACCCGACATCAGACCAACAGACACAGACCGCTTCTTAAGACGTGGTTATCGGGAACAGCTGAAAAAGAATGCCCTGCAAGCAACTGAAACGGGGCTCCATCAGGCTGATGAAAGGACAGGAAGGACAGACAGAATGTAACCTGTGTGTGCTCAGGTGTGCAGAGATGAACCGTCTTTTGGAAGAAAACAGAGAGCTGCGGCGTGAACTTGATGAGCTACAGATCTCTGATTGCTTCTTTGGAGACAGTAATGAAAAAAGTCAAGTACTATACGGGTCTACCAAACTTGGCAACCTTTATGGCCTCTCATGTCTGCTCAAAATAAAATTCTCAGTCCATTTCAAATGCTTCTGTTAACCTTCATGCGTCTGAGATTGGATCTGCCCTCACAACACCTTGCTTATCTCTTCCGTGTTTCACCAAAGACAGTGTACAGAACATTCAATGAAATGCTGTCATTTTTATATGCAAATCTAAAGCGTGCAATTATGTGGCCAGATAGAGACACCTTGCACAAAATTATGCCTCATCAGTTTGTGGATGCCTTTGGACATAGAGTCACAGTGATTATTGACTGTTTTGAAATTTTCACAGAGAAACCAGCTAATAAATGAATGCAAGATCAAGTACTGTTTCAACTTTATTCTTCTTTTTTTATTCTTCTTTTCACACAAATAGAATTTTGCTTTTTTTAAAGTTACTTTTGAAAAATAACAGTTAAAACAAATATAAGTTTCACCATCACTTCAAATATTAACAATGTTTCTGAAGTTGTAAAAATGTGTGTACAATAAAGAGTGGATTTGAAATTTGAAACAAGTGTTGTTATTATCTTTTCAATCAAGCAGAGAATTTATGAAAATGCAATACAAAATCTCAAATACATAAATAATGCAGAACAGTGCAAAGCTTCAAATGTTTTACTTTTTCTTCCTCCCTCGTATATAGCAGATTGCTCTTTAGATTAAATTAGAAGATTTTCATTTTCCCTGGACTTGTTTTCACTGTGGTCTGTGGTCTTCCTTAGAGATATGACCTAACAGGTGATATCTGTGAAGAAGACTGCAGATCCCAGTGAAAACAGGCCTGGATAAAGTGAACAGCAAATACAGTGTGCAACTTATCAATGTGCAAAAATTATGACAAGTTTTTTCGTTCAGCCTGATGAGCAGCACAAACTGCTCTAATAACTGCAGCTATCTGTGCAACTGCCCACAACATCTGCCTTGTCACTATAATAATAATATATAATATCTTTCCCTAGCAGCTTTAGAAAGTTTGTCTGGGTAGGGTATCCGTTCAGTTTTCTTGTTCTTTTCCATTTAACTGATAATCCTCACTGCTGGCAGCGCTCTCCTCTTGTTTTCTGCTGTTTTGTTTTTCTTCCGCTCACCACAAAAATGGCGCTAGGGGGCGTGTCAGTCACGTGTCTGACAAAGACCGCATTGTTAGACTGCACTCAACTACCTGAAAAAATGTTATGACTTCATAGACAACAACTACCACAAGATTGTTGCACATTCTCTCAACTTAGCAATACCAAGGAGGCCTTACAGATACAGCTCAACAGCTCCTGTTAAGAAGTGTTTAATTTTGCTTGAAAGCACAAATTCAATTTCAATTCAGTTTATTTATATAGCTC
>JAGKQL010000031.1:36473240-36486720 GCA_018398635.1 Cyprinodon brontotheroides | reverse complement strand
GTCTGGCAGCTTTAACCTTAAAAGAGGTACGAGACAAGGCTGTTGTCTTAGCACCTCCCTCTTTGCATTATTCATTGAGCCATTGGCCTCAGGATATCAGACAAAATGATCATTTGGAGGGGATCAACATAGCAACAGAGGAACATAGAATAGGCCTGTTTGCTGACGATAATATTACTTACTTAAAGAACCCACACATAACAATTCCCAAAACTTTTTACCATTTTGGAAAATTTCGGTGAGATGTCAGGATATAAACTGAATATTAAAAATACACAGGTACTATGTTTGAAATATACACCTAGCAGTAATATGAGGAGTAACTATAAACTAAATGGGACACAAAACATCTAAAAGACCTATATGAGTCAAACTATGGTACTCTAAGTCATCAAATTCAGAAAGATGTAACACGCTGGTAAATGTTGGCCTTAGATTTCAGCACAAGAATAGAGGTGATAAAAATGAATTTGCTGCCCTGATTATTATATGTCTTCCTCTCCCTCCCCATAAGGATCCCAGTAACCCAATTTTCCACATGAAACAAGGTGTTATCTAGATTTATCTGGGCGGGTATTAAACCTAGGGTAAAATTCAGAACACTCCAGTTAGAAAAGGAAAAAGGAGGACTCGCTTTACCTGACCTTAAAAAATACTACTGGGTGGCCCAACTGCGATACGTTGCTTATTGGTGTTCTCCTACATATAATGCAAAGTGGAAGCAAATCAAATTCAATCTTGGTAAAATACCACCTTTCGCAAAATTGGGGTGTAAAATCAAAAACAAAATTGAAGGTGATAGTAAATTTTTTATATGGCCATCTCAAATGCCCAGTTTTGGCCCCAGTGGGTCAGACGATACATTTATCAGGTGGATGGAGAGGGGAATTACGGCAATATGTACACTCACCAAAGGGAAAATCTTTAAATCATTTGAAAAAGTTAAACAAGAATTCAATCTTGAAAACAGAGACCTGTATCGCTACCTACAATTGCGTCACTTTTACGACAAAGAGGTGAACAGGGACTTATCAGAAGGAATTAGTGAGGTGATTATACTCTTGACACGTGCATATGGTGGAACTCCCTCAAAAAATTTTTAAAGTTGTATAATAGTCTCCAAAAATGCGATGGCAGAAATTCATTCTATGTTAAAACAAAGTGGAAACGAAAATTCAACATTACATTAACTGGGAGTGACTGGTCCTCCATGTGTAAGACACAACAATCTTCAACCAGCTCGAAAAGATGGCGAGAATTTGGATGGAAAAATCTCATTCGTTTTTTTTATCACACCACATATAGAATCTAAACAACTTAGTCAACAACAGAAGTGTTGGAGAGGGTGTGGACATGTAGATCCCAATCACTCCTATATATTTTGGTCATGCATTAAACTGCAGTTATTCTGGAACAGTGTCATTCAGACAATAGAGGAAATTTTATGCCTATCTATACACTGAGATCCGAGCTTTGTATACCTAGGACTTATGTCGTATGAAGTCATTGGAAAAAAAGACATTTACCTCTGCAAAATATTACTGATTGCTGCCAAAAAGGCATTGACAAGGAATTGGTTGAAAAGTGACCCACCTGGGCGTGGACAATGGTTTAATTTTGTAGATGAACTATACGCCATGGAAAATTGACTTTTCGTCTGAGACTTAAAGAAGGAGACTTTGAGAAAAAATGGCAGAAGTGTTCAAGGTTAAAACCCAACCATAAAAAAAGAAACTTTGGAAAATATGTTTTCTGTTTTCATTTGTTGTTGTCAGGTTATCAAAAGCCAATGAAATCAAAATCTTACTGAGAAATAATGGTCAGCTTCAAAAGAAAATACTATCCATGATCCACTTTTAGCTTAACATAGGCTGCCATAAAGTCAATAAAAAATAAAGTGCATTGACCACTGAGCAAATTAAATATGGCCTAGCTAATTTAAGATGAGCTTAATTTCATAAACGTATGCTTCCTTTTCTCAAAGGCACATGGGACCTTACCTCCTTATTTGATCAATTTTATACAACCGGATTTATTATACAATATCTCAGTGGTAGCTGAATTGCAGGGAAATGAAAACTAATGTAAGACTAGTTGATTTGAATTGACTTTAATGACAGCTCAGGTTATCATTTCAATGCATCACCACAGAAAAACAATGTTACGATTGTGTGGGTTGTTTTTGTGTTTTTTTTCTGTCCACCACCAGATGGGGCCATGTTCTCGTTGGGCCTCCTTGGACACCTGCGGCTCATTGGGTCTTTACCAGAGGAGTATTTGAGCAGCGGGCTGTCACTACCTCGATGCTAGAGTGTTTGCCAGTATTGGTTACTCTAGCCAAACTGAGATTAGCAGAGTCTAACCTTAGCCTTGTCTATTTGAGTCTAAACTTGCTTTGTCTTTGTTCTTCGGCAGGAAGCCTTCCTGTATCACTATATAAGCCTGGACCTTCTACCCCCTGGAAGGATTAACTGAGTCACACTGAGCAAGGGGAAACCTCCACATGATCCGTTCAAGTCCATTTCTGGAAAACCAAGTGACAGTCCACTCCTTTATTCCTCTGGGTCCAACATTAGTCTGCCTGTCCGCTCTCCAGCGAGTTCATTCTTCAATAAACCAGTTAACTTTTTACCCTTGGTCTCTGAGTGGTTCTCTGCATGTGGGTCAGATCTTTAAAGCCCATTATGACAAACAAGAGCTGCATGGCTCCTGTGCCTCATTAACTGGTTGCTATTTACATATTTGCTCAATCATGTATTGGCTGACCACCCAGATGGATTTTATTCATAAACAGGAAGCCACACAAAAGGAGGATTTTTTTTGAATTAAAAAGCTAGCAGATGCGCAAAATAAAAAAATAAAATAATTTGCAGTTTCCAAACTCACTTCAGCTATTACTGTTTGTTGATGTGTGTGAATAACAAGAGACTACAACAAATAAATCAGCCGTAGCTCGGACAAAATCTTTAAATCCAACCTGAGTAACTGCCAAATAACCACAATTTTTTTCCCACGAGAGGTATATTTAGCGCGCCTCGCTCTGTACAACTGGGACTATCGGCGAGGAAAACACATTAAAATATGACCAATGGAGCTACTTGTTGTTATATTAATGATAAACAAACGTTTAGTTTGTTTATCATTGACTCTTTATGCATAATCTAAATCTTTTGCAAAAATTTGCATTAAGTTTGCATTAAGAGTATGTCCCTTAACTTTAACCCCTGACCTTTAACCTTTGTGACCATTTTTAAAACACCCTTATTTTAGTACTCTGTCCCTAAAATTGTTTTATGATATTAGATCTTCATATATTTTTTGGTATGATGGTATGGTATTGGTATTTTTGAAACCTGCTCCAGTTTTCTTTTTCAATGCCACATGAAAACACAGCAAAGGGCTTTTAATGTAATTTCTATCCCCTCAGAAATGGGTGTTCCTACTGTATAGTGTTACAACCTTATTGGTTATTCCACTAGGGAGGCTGTAGTGGGACCTCAGAAATTTGCAAAGATAAAATATTTTAGAATATAATTACTTTTTTATTTTTATAAAATGTAGCTAGTTTGAAATAGTACTGTCATGATTTTATCCAAAGATTTGACCCACATGCAGAAAACCAAATAGAAAGACCAGGGGAAAAAACACAACCCACACAAACTGGATTCTAATAAGCAGTGTTGGGCACGTTACTTTGAAAAAGTAATTAGTTATAGTTACTAGTTACTTCTCCCAAAAAGTAACTGAGTTACTAACTGAGTTACTCAACCATAAAAGTAACTAGTAAAAGTAACTATTGCATTACTTTTGCTTTTCTCGCCCCGTAACCCTCATCACCCAGCCCCTACCTTCTGGCCATGTGTTTCAAAAAGCCAGCTGAATAGAGTGGATGACAAAGACAAGAACCTGCAGAGAGTTTTGCATTTATTGCAGCTCAACGTAAATGACATCAGGGGGAAACGCAATGTGAAGTTTTTTAACATGGCATTCAGATCTGGTGAGTGTATGAAATTAATAACTGGGGATGTCTAATTCTGAAATCCTGTGTGTTTGGGTTGTTATAGATACTGCAACATCTATCTAGATGTATACTCTGTGTGTGACATAAAATATGGATCTCCATCCCTGCCACAAAGGCCATTAAATAATGTTTAAAATAAAAATACAGTAGGTTGAAAAGGCAGAGTATCCATCCATCCATCCATCCATCCATCCATCCATCCATCCATCCATCCATCCATCCATCCATCCATCCATCCATCCATCCATCCAGATTTCTCCCTTTCTCCATATAGGCTATCATTTGATCGTTCACGCTCTACATAGTTTTCTCCCTGTGGCGCTGAGCACGCACATGGCGACTATTCGCCGCCTTTTAGCGAGCATCGCGTTGCCTGTCACTTCGCCATGCTTGTGATATTGTGCCGCCTGCGCTGTGCGGAGATGGCGGGGAAACCGTATGTGATGGGAAACGCAGCTCGACATAACACCGGTATTTCCATCTGGAAAACGCTGTTTAGCTGCTGGAGTCATCCACACTCTCCATCTCTCTGTGTGTGCTGTACGATAACACCACCAGCAGAAACACCCACCTACCCAACTGACAGGCGGAATCTCACTATACATCAGCCATTCTCATCCTCCCCTCTCTCGCTGACAAGGCACGCATGATTCCTATCATGAAAAAAAGGTTAATTGTGCTACCTGAGTAACGCGCAGTAACGGGGTGTCTGCAATGGTAACTTCGCGTTATAGTTAGAGTGAAAGTAATTAGTTAGATTTCTCGTTACTTTCAAAGCCGTTAGTCCCATCACTGCTAATAAGTACTGTGGTGACACACTAAGAGGGCTTAAACTTTCTTCCCTTGTCTGGTTTCGTGTATGGAAATAATGACTATCCCACCTTGGCTCACAACACAAGAGGAAAAGTTTGTTATTCAGACAGAATATGGTACAGTGTTGAAAACATGTCAGTTAATATTCTTGTGGTAAACAACAGTGATGATCATTTTATAGTAGCTAAAAGTTTTTAAAAAATCATTGTACAGGTTAATTTTTCTTTACGTATGGTTTGTGGGTTTGCAAAAGGTGAACTGGCCAAAAGCTAATGCTGTTGGGGGGAGGGGGGCAAAAGTAAATGTTGTGCATATTACTTAAAAAACACTAAGTTAATGACTCACTTTCTGCACAATCAGATTTAGTAGTTATTAAATATTAAGTAACTGGACATCAAATGTGATATGTTTTGTTAAATATTTGACATACTCAAACTTATTTGTTGAGTACCACACGACCAACGTGATGAATGAATGAAATGGAGACTACATGCATAGTCTTTTTGCATCATTATCATGTGTGCATCATTGTGCTTATAGTCTCAGCAAATATGCAGCTCTTTTCCCTAGATTGACTTTTATTACCAGTATAATATATATTGTACTAAACATTTTTACCAAGCAATTTATGCTTATTGACAGACCTAAACACACAGGTACATGTTTTAGCTAATTCTACCTCTGCTTTTTTCTTCACAAACAACTTTTTTTTTGCTTTTCACAGTCTGGGACATGGCTCACCAGCAGCAGTAAAAGGTCCGCCTGGTGTGTCTGTGAGTGTTTTGTGGTCGATCTTGGCACAGAGCAGCAAGGTTGGAAAGAGCTTGGGGGCAATTCTCACACTTCATTGTTCATAAAAGAAGCTGTGGAATTTTAAAGCTGTTTCATCATTCCTGGGATTAGACATGGCTTTATCTGTTATTAATGCCACACGCTAAACATTTTAAAGTGAAAATATATTTGAAAAAAAACATGACTCTCTTAGACTTGATCATTACCACATCACATATAACTGATATCCTTGTCAGTTAATTTAATAAAAAGTACATTTTATTTAATCCTGATAAGAATAATACAGGTAAAAACTGATGTGACATTTTATTTTACCACTGTTTACTATTTGACTAGTTTCTTATATAGGTCAAACAAGAAGAGTGAATTAAATGAAAAAAAAATACTCTATGACAACTATTCACACACACCTAAGGACAATTTAGAGAAGCCAATTAACCTAACACTCCTGTTTTTGGACTGTGGGAGGAAGCCAAAGTACCTGGAGAGAACCAACACATGCAATGGGAGAACATGCAAACTCTGTGCATAAAGAACCCAGAACCTTCCTCCTGCAAGGCAACAGAGCTACAAACTGTGCCACTGTTCAGGCCCAACCTTTAATTAATTCACTATTTCACTTTGCACATTTATACAGACATCTAAACAGACATTTAAAATATATTATAGTTACATGTCACTAAGGCAGAAGGTTTCCATGCTTTCATATAAACTAGAAAAGCACTATTGCTAAAACATGCAGTAAAATAAATTATGCTTTTAACAAAAATCTAAATAAAAGCAACGGATTCTGTCATGGTTTTGGCGCTGATGGTTGGCATTTTAATTTTCACCTGTCACCTGTCTAATTTGCCCAGAGGCTCATTACGCTCTTCTTTTCCAAGTGGTTCCTGCTGCTTTTTATACTGCCTGTTTGTATTCCAACAGCACCATATTTTTCTGTTGGGTGAGAGTAAGGCCCAGTCCCATTTCTCTCACTTGGTTTTGAGAACACTCCAGTGAGTTCCCTCCACAATTAAGTTCACTCAATGAGGAAGTGCAAGTGAAGATTTTCTCCCTAAGAGATGGGACACTGCTAGTCACAAAATTACACCCTAGCCCACGAGATGGCGGTAATACATTGCCTGTACACTTTGTGAAGTGTTTCGACACTTACGTCATGCGAAAACACAGCTTTAACACAGTGTTCATACATGATGAAAATGCTGACCTGAGTAATTATTTTACCTATTGCTTTGGCACTGATGAATTTTCTCCGTTTAGCCAACCAATACAGCAGAAATAAATATGGAAAACCAAAGATGGCTCCACTTTTATCTTGTCCTTATCAATTTGTTTACAGTATGTGGACTAATTTGTTATGATGCGGTGTTGGTATAACAATGTTAACTCTAAGGCTAGCATACTAATACTTGTTTCTTTTGAAATAATAATAAACTTCCTTATTAGTATTGTTATTTTTCACACATGCTACAGCCATTGGGTCATTAATATGTGACACAAGGAGAAAGTTAGCAAACAATGAAGCAAACAAACGGAATACAGTTGTTGGATTATATTGCCACAATGGAGCCAAAATCAATGAGATGAACCATTTCAAACCATCCCTCTTTCCTTATACACAAAGAGAACAAAAGTTTTTCTGGAAAGTTCTGGAACTTCCGTTCAAAGTGACGGTCAGCTAACACATGGAACAGAAAATACCCTTACCTCACTCATGGTTTAAAACTCAGAGCGCAAGTTCAATTCCCTTTTTCCTGGGTTACCACACCTGCAAGGAGAGACCTCTTTCACGTGAAATGCTAAAAGAAGGCTAACTGGAAGTAGCTTTTGTTTTTCCTGTGTCAAAAGTCATGGATCGCAGTGTCCCATCGTGCATAGCGCCCATTGGCTGGACTGGTGAGACGGGGATCTCCGGAGCTGAGCGCGGAATAGAGTTTTCCCCTTTTGTGAGGACCTTGCAATGGACATCACGGCCTATCGGCAGGGGATGCCTTTGCTTTGATAGCCTGTAAGTAAACCTTCCTCGTCCTAAAAGCCCATCAATTCCTTTGCTGTAGCATCAAACTGACTTAAAACTTTTTCGAGCACAGATCCTTGCTGAGGCGGATTCCCGCAGAACTGAAGCCGAACTGCTTGCCCCCCTCCTCTTCCCCTCCCCCAGTGCGCTCCTCCCGGACAGAAGACGACTCAAGTCTCAAGAAGTAAAATCCCTCCACTTTTCTTTTTGATGCTTTAATGACGAGAGAGACAGGCAGTTAGATGTTTGACTTAATGCTGATTTTGATCTGTGTTGGTTATAATAGCTCTGGTTCACTGGTTGAAATAAGTGTGTTGTGAAAGCTGCAAGTTATATTCCTTCTTTCTTTCTTTCCAATCCTGCTTTCTTCCTTTTCCTGCTTAAAGATAGTTATAGAGAGTTTGCCCACACCTAACTGCGTCTGGCCACGTGGTTGAGGATCTTTTATTACACTCATACG
The DNA here is from genome assembly GCA_018398635.1 of Cyprinodon brontotheroides. Classification (NCBI taxonomy): domain Eukaryota; kingdom Metazoa; phylum Chordata; class Actinopteri; order Cyprinodontiformes; family Cyprinodontidae; genus Cyprinodon; species Cyprinodon brontotheroides. The sequence continues at coordinate 36,478,614 of JAGKQL010000031.1, read as the reverse complement.
TCAATACACACTAAAATTTACATGCCTTCCCAACACAAATACCCAACCCTGTTTTTGCCATTTTGCTAAAACAACTTCTGCTGCTGTTTGTTAATGCATTTTAACCAGGTATCATTTTAAGCTGAATGTATTATTTTTATGTACTTTTAATTGCATTGTTTATCATCAGACCTGCTGCTATTCTAACTGACATTAGTGAATGTATTAACATCTGGCCTATCTTGGACAATCTCAGAAGCCAGTTAAACAGACTCTTAGGGTTTTGTCCTTTTTTTGTTTTCTTTAAACTAGTCATTTAGTCTACCTCGTGTTTATTTTCTAATAGCGTGTTCTGTTTGCATATGTGTTAGATTTCTGTAATCCTGAATTATTAGAATAAAGACGTCATTGTTTAACTTGTAGTGGCCTTGTAATCCATATAGCGGACGATTTATCACTTAGGCCAGATCCATCCCCTTTTGTTAACAGTGCGAATAAACAGAGATAAATAGTTCTTTGATTGATAATTAATAGCTCTGCTGATAACCTAGCCTGGGTCACTAGATTGGTGTGTGTTGGGAATCCAATCTGTGTGGGTTGTGTTTTTGGTGTTTTTCTCTCCCTCCACCACCAGGTGGTGTCCTGTCCTCGTTAGTCCTCTTGCACACCTGCGGCTGTTTGGCTCATCATTGAGGAGTATTTGAGTGGCGGACAGTCACTACTTCGACGCCAGAGTGTTTGCCAGTTTTGGGTACTCTAGCTGAGCTGAGTTTAGCTAAGTCTAACTGAGTCTTTGTTTCTCTGAGTTCTAACGTTGTTTTTGTCTTTTGCCTTTCGGCAGGGGAAGTCATCTCACATACTGGTTATTGGTCTTCTCCCCCCTGGAAGGATTTGTTTGAGCTTCACACTGAGCAGGGGATTTATCTCCACACGTCCCATTCAAGTACTCCTGGAAATCTAAGAAGCAGTCCTCTCCATTGTTCCTCAGGAACCAACCCAAACCAAAACCTGTCTGCCCTCGAACAAGCCACTCTATCTCTGGAAAAACCCACATCGACTAGATACTGGGTAGTAACCTTTCTCTGCAAACGTGAGTCCAGTTAACCTATGTTTCTGCAAGACGTCGTTCAAAGTTCCCACGCACCCGGAACTAACCTCTGTGAATTTCCTGGTTCTGGTTTACCAGCCCTCTGAGTTCACCTGAATCCAACCCATTTGGACTCCTAATAACCTGTTAAACTTTTACTCTGGTTTCCCCGAGTGGTTTCCTTCATGTGGGTCAGATCTCTTTAAAACATCATGACAGTGTGGATACCTGGATTTTAACAGCTGGTCCAGGAACCATCCAGATGTGAAAGGCAAAACCCCCCGTAAATAAGCATATTAAAGCTACAATTATTCAACTAAGAACCCTAAACTAATTTCACCTCCGATTTTGAATAAGTTAAATAATTAACTGTAACTCCAGTTCTAGTGAATCATTTATTCATTATCTGCAGGATATCATTTTGCACAACACAGTCCACCGCGCACCTGAAGGTTACCTGCTAAAGTTAAGAAAAATTAGCTGCTGGGCCGCTGACTGGACTGGACCGGGCATTCAAACTGAGCCATCAGCTCCGGGGCTGGTCACAGTCCGGAGCCAGCCAGGGACAGAGCAACCAAACCCGAGCAGGTGACGGTATGCTTCCCCCCGCCTGCCCAAAAATATACAAAGGCTTGAAATAGAATAAAAATGAGTGTACCCCATCTGGCTAAAGTAGTAGAACAATCTTACATAGATTTGGAGTCAGTGGGTCACATGACCTGGAAGCTGTTGAAAAAAAGTCCCAACTTTTGTTTTAAAAAATTGAAAATAGCTTAAAATCGCATAAAAGCAAATGTGCCTCATATGTTATCTATTGGCAAGATTTTATATTAGTTCTGTCTTAGCTGGTCATAAAATAATGAATTTATTGATTTTTGTTTCTCAAGAGTGCTTGGTTCAAAGATTTGTTGATGGTCCCTAACTGCACCACCGCGTGTGGGAGGAGGGAGCAGCTGAGAGACGCTGGCTGACATCGGAGTCCCTTAGTCGGATCAACTGTTTGCTAGATCCTGCTGACTCCACGGAGCTTGACTATCGAATATCCAACTTCAAACCAACTTCACCACGGTTCTGCTGCCAAAATCCACCAAAATCCCGGACGGTTTTGTTATTCTCCCTGGACATTTTTTAGGTATGAAAAGTAGGACATTTCAGGGAAAAAAGAGGACGTCTGGTCACCCTACTTCACACTAAGTTGGAAGGCAATGCATGCCCTGCAGTGCCTGCTGAGGAGACAACAGGACCATGGCTGGGGTCATCAGCTGGAAGTTCTGATATATGTTTACTTGCTTGCCCATGGTCTCTCCATCTTGTGGTGTCACATGTTTTTAATATTTCCAGGTCCGCCATTCCACAGAATTGCCCACAAGGTTTCACATTTTTGGGAAACTTTTACCAGAGCGATATCCTTTCGAAGCCTCGCAAATATGGACGTTGTGGGTCATGGATTTGATCAATTAGCTGGGACACCCAATAAAGCTGCTTGTGCAATTGATGGTTTCCATATTTGCATTAGGCTCCTATCACTCCATGGATTGGACTATTTAAATTATAAAAGTTTCTATTTAATAACCATGCAGATAAAACCTGAAATAGTTAGGTTCAGGCACATATTGGATATGTGTTACATGAATGTGTATGTAATTACTATTAATGTTGTATATTGTTGCTATGTGTCCTATTTTTAATACATTTTATTAAAGTTCTATATTATGTACAATAACTGTGTCATTCGTTTTATAATGATGTGACATAGAGAAGACTTTTGACAACAGTTGTTTTTTCAGATGGATTGGCCCAGGAACTACAGAGATTTTATTTACAAACCTGAAAAATCATGCTTTATGACAGTTACTATGTGTGCACTGCAGAAAACAAGAGCAATGACTAGTATGCATAACATTATACCATCTATAGTGACTGGAAATTCCACACGTCAAGACAGAAATAGCGATAATTTTGTTAAAAGCTGTCATGCATAATAATCCTACTTGGGGAAGAAGCTGTTTCGGAATTTGCTGGACGTGTACCAGAAGAGGCTTCGAAGTATCCTATGCAGGTCCAGCAGATTCCAAAACAGCTTCTTCCGCACCGCCATGAGCGAGCTGAACTGTTAAAAAAAAACTGAAAATGATTTCACAGATACTGCATCAAACTGACAACACCTGGTGTTTCGGGTTGGGCCATCCATCTCCGAGTGCGAGATGGATGGCCGGGTTCGAGGCAGGAAGTAGATGAAATATCCCCAATCTGAATTTCAGGGTTCACCCACTAGGTCATGGGGGCGGGTCTTTGGCTCTTCACAACCACCATTGAGCATTTTCCCTTTGGATAAACTTAACTCTCACACAAATCCAACATGCTCAAATCAACACTGTCAGATTTGATTTTAACACCCTTGAAGTGTCTATCTGGGTCCACACTGTTAGGGTTCGGTTTGCGGGGATTGTTTTTGTGTTTTCTTTTAGTTTCTCCTTCCACAACTAGATGGTGACCCTTCCCCGTTTTGGTCTGGAGGGTGGCTTCCGGTTGTTCCTCTCACACCTGCGAGTTGTTGGGTCATCACCAGAGGAGTATTTGAGCTTTGACTGTCACCACCTTGAGGCCAGAGTGTTTGCCAGTATTGGGTACTCTAGCCTCTCTGAGCTTAGCTGAGTCTAATCTAAGAGTTTTTGTCTTTTTTGAGTCCTCTAGAATTAACCCTTTGGCTCTTTGTGGTCTCCATGCAGGATTATCAACTGATCCACTGGATAAGCCTGGTCCTTCAAGCCTTGGAAGCAGGGGCGTGCATACATAGACACTAGGTGGTGCTAAAGCACTAGGAAATGTGCCCTTTATCAACGAAAATGCCCTTTTGAAACTCGTTTTTTTTTTATTCTTAATATTATTAAGATTTTACTGAGGTCGGTTTTGAAATGATCTTTTGAAAACCTGAGCCATTAAAACAACTGAAACAATGCCCCGAAATGAGCCACCTCCTTGTGCACACCCGACCAGCCTATCTCTCTTCCTTTGTCAACTCGCGCGGTCGCCCGCAGGGCATGCCAGATGCGCAGCATCATAGCAGTTCAGTAAGCGTCTTCAGATAGCAGGAACGGTCGCTGACAGGCTGCTTCTCCCGTGCCCTATTAGCCAGGTAATATACAGATCAAGCAAAATCATTTTGTTGTGCATTAAAATTTCTCATTCAGCAGCACCAAACAAGCATTTTTGCCGACTGGTCACCTGATAAACTAGTTAGGCTAGATAAAGCTAGAGACGGCTAGATAAAGCTAGATAAAGTTTTACACTGTAGCCCAAGTCAATGACAGATAACATGAGGAAGACCACATAGGCTACAAATAATTTCGATAGAGTTTGCAATTGCAAATCTATGTGTTAAGACAAACGTTTTCTGTTGTATGGGTTTTGTTAGGCAACATAAATTAACACATTTTGGTCTCTTTATTGTCTTAATTGTACATTGATTTAGTAATTGCAGCAAAAATGTAAAAAGGAGAGGCTGAAAAGAGAACGAATAAAGGAGCTACAGCAGGCAGCACAGGGAAGCAGCTCTTTGCTCTCCTGGATGACAGCAAAGCCAAACGATGACAGGTCAGAGTCAAGGTCAGAATCACTAACTGTTGTGAGCCTTAGTTATATGCTATTGATCTGCTTCTTTGGGTTAATCGTATTGAAAAATCTTAAAAGCTGTTCACATTTTATTTTTAAGTGTTTTTTACAAAATCAGCAGGTATTAAAATAGCTATTATTTTGTAGGCTAACATAAGTCATATCCACGTGACAAGACTTCCAGTCATGTTGCCCTAATAGCCCATTATTTAAACTAATGTGTCATATTTGTTAAAGCTATTATTATTATTATCATTATTTTTGTCATGATGTGTTATTATTATTATTATATTGTTGCCAGTCACAGCAGGGAAGTTCTATACCATCAACATCTACCAGGACAGGAGATGAAAAGGGAAAGAGTTCAGGGAAGACACAGAGACAGAAAAAGACCAGGATGAGGGAGAACAGATGGATGAGGGAGAGTGGATTGGTGAGGTAAAACAGGGAGATGAGCCAGATGAAAGATGAGCAAGATAGGGTATCCCACAGATCCTTCACATGTTTCAGCGTTTAAAATCAAGGGTGATGAATACATTTCAATGTATGAAATGTGCTGCAGTCGGGGCCCATGCCAGCCATATATACAATACCCAAAAAATACAGAGGGGAGATAATTCCAGAAGCAGTGGTTTTCAGGGAATGTGTGGCTGGAATACTCCCCTGCCGGTAATTCTATCCATTGTATTAGCTGTC
>JAGKQL010000031.1:36431970-36469449 GCA_018398635.1 Cyprinodon brontotheroides | reverse complement strand
GGATATTATGACTGAGGAGATGAACAGGAGATTCAAAGGGGAGAACATTGGAAGCCCTACATCAAGAATCATTGAGTCATTCCAGCCCTTAACTGTACTAACTGGGTAGGCACACCAAACACAGAAGCCATGGAAGCTGTGCACATTCTCAGTGAGTTAGATGGAGAAAATGAGGAGCAGCTTAAGACAGAACTAAAGGTCTTCCACTCCAGCTTTAGTTCAAAGGACCTACAAGAAATATGTTCACGCTGGCGGAAAACAATGGTCAGCTGATCTTTCCTTGCCTTTGTCAAAATGTGATCCGGGGCCGATATGCAACATTACCACTAGCTACGCTATACGGACACAACTAATCGGATTGAAGGCCTGATCAGATCAAAATGTTTCTCTTTATAAACATGTCAGACTGAAGATTTTAATCCGATTCGGTCCGATCGGAAATAAATTTAATTCCTAATGAGAGGTGGTGGTTTTTTGCCGATCGCCATTCTGATTGGCGTCCATGTAAACAATCTATTCGATCTAAAAGAGTAAAATAATCTTCACCGCGCATGTGTGCGACGCCAGCGCGCCGCTTTTTTCCGCTTTGTCAACAACAGGAAACAACCGTCGCTTCCGCCTCGCTGTGAACAACATGGCGGGAGGAGTCTAGGAACGCCGACTTATACACTCAAGTTCATTTAAAGCTGCAGGAAGCAGAATTTATCCTCCTCCTCTTCCCTTTCTCTCCATTGTGCCCACTCGCTCTCCTCCCGCCGGTTCAATCGCCATTCTCACATTTTCTCTCGGATATTTTCGCTGTTGCCGCTTTTTTCCTCCTCTCCTTTTTTTTCCGCCGCCCGAGCGCATCGCTTGTCAGGCCTCCTAAAACCAGACGCAGACAGAACTGCCAAGTTTGGCAGGAAGTTCTGGCGCATGCTTAAAAAGATTTAATCTGGATCCAACGCTTGGTACACATGTATACACACGCCATGATCGGATCATTTCATTTAGTGTCCATGTAAACGGAGATTTGAATTTCCGATCAACCAAGGTTTGGATCGGATCGGGAAATTTTGCGCATGTAAACGTAGCTAGTGATGACAGCTTCAGTTTTAAAGATCATTTTCAAGCTGAAATCATCAAAACCTTAACCTAAGAGCCTGTGTGGAGGCTCTCTGACCTTCTTCTTGAAAAGACATTGAGAAGTGAAACCACAGCAAAGTCATCAACGCACATCTTTAAAGACATGGCACCAAGGAGGATGCTGCTTTAAAGTAGGTCGCTCTGTAAACCTCCTTAGTTTTAGTCTTTCCCCCCAACCTGTGATAACCCTGTTTAGTCTCTCTGAGTTAATCTGTTTGTCTCTCTGAATTCCATCCCTGTTAATAAACTGGTTAACTTTTGCCCTACCCAACTTTGTGAGTGAGATTGTTCTGCATGTGGAAGGCTAACATAGAAATCCCACCATGACGCTTACACACCAGCAAGTCATAATTTGATGCTTTTGGAGAATTGGCATTATGTAACTTCTATTTAGTGTTGTTAAATAATAAATCTTTTCTTTTAGTTGATAATTTAACACTTACTCACACCACCAACAAAGGTGTTACAATTGGAATATTAACACTCTCATGGAATTTTTTTCTAAATACCTGCCCAGGAGGTTATTCTCCTAAATACTAAAATTGCTTTTGCGAACATATAAAAGAAATCCCTTTGGAAAAATAAATAAATAAAGAAGCAATGTTTGTTTTTTCAGCAAATATTTATTTTGAAAGTGTATCACAATTTTTTCAAAACATGTAACAATGTGGAACTTTTGCAGATTTCAACTTCAATACTTTGGTTTGTAACAAAATTCTGAAGAGAAATAAATTTAAACTAAAAATATTTTCATGCACTGCAGAGGAGGATAATTTCTCCAATTTAACCAAAGTTTGCTGCATTGATTTTTATGGGAGACTGCTGATAGATGGTGATTCACGCAGCTCCATGTGTTCATGATAACATTTCCCAAATCATTCTTTTAGGAGTATCGATGTTGATGAGTTTAGCCTAAAATACATACATATTCATCTACAAACCTATAGTTACAAAGATTACAAGTTAGTTAAACATGATTAGGCTATCACCAAAGCAATGCAGCTAATACAATGTAGAAAATGTCTATCAAACGGCTCTATCTTGACTCAAAAAGCGCCATAAAGTTAGAAAGCAAATAAAAAATGTAAACCATCTGAGAGTAATTATTTACCAGGCTGGGTAAAAAAGTCTGTATGACAGCAAAATGGACAGTAAAGTTTTCTTCAGCTTTGTTCAGTACATGCATTGGAGGCAGAGTTTGTGAATGTAATTTTTGGGTGTCAGATCCACTATAGGTGTTCAGAGTTGATAGACAAAGAGCTATTTTTTCAATTTTAAGACCTCCAGATTTATTATGTAATACTATTTTTTTAACAGTCAATTTTAACTACTAACATGTGACAACCTCAGAGTTATATTTGTCTAATATAACTCTATTAAGAGTTAAATTAACACTGTCTTTGTACAAAGTCTACTAACACCATATTATACTTTTTAATTTGCTGTGCACGAATGCACTCTCACAAACTACCTCAGGTGTTTGGCTCCAGCTACTTAGAGAATCACTTCCATACAGAAAGACCATATTCTTATCCTCGGCTACCACAGTATACATGTTGATTTGAATAATACTACTTATACTTCAGCGATAGTATCAAGGTGCCACTTTATTGTATCTCTTATACTATACTATATCCGTTAGTTGTGCTGTTCTTTTAATATCGCTTTGCAGGTGATGAAGACAGAGACATTTTATTTGTCTCCCTTTACATATCCTCTTTCTTTCATCTTTTTCTCCTTTTCCTGTTTTTTTTTGATCACTGTTCCTTTCATTACGAACACATATAATCTGTAATTCTGTGTAATTATAAGAGTGAAGCTATTTACATGCATAAATCTAGCAGAACACTACGGCGATACGCAGCCTTACTGCGCTCTCTCCCACTTGTGAGAGCAAAATCTGTTGGGCCATTTATTGGCGTCAAGACAATTATTCTAATTGCCACATTGCCAGACAGGACACTGTTAATAAAAAAAACACTAACTAACAACACAGGAAACCTATGCGTTTTGGTGCTCCATGTCTTTTTTTCTCCCACACTGTTACATTTGATCTCTGCTGTACTTTAAGAAATGGAAATGTCATGAGGGGCTGTACAATACTAAATTTCCTCTTGATTTGTCATTTTTTCATACACTCTGTGTATGCAAAATGAAAAAAAAAAACTTCGGTAGATTTGTAGTATTACGAAAAAAAAAGCGATTTTGCAATATTCATGTTTAAACATAAGAATACGTAATTCAGTTGTATTTACGTCTAACTAAGATATTCAGACTTGTTTTTTTTTAAATGCGTGGTAACTTGGAAACATATACTTACATTTGTGCACTCTTCTTTTCCACAGTAGGACGGCATTTTTCCTTTTGCTGAGTGAGTTCACAACGTATTCTGGGAAGCCACTTCGTTTCAAGTTAGCTATTGACCACCCTTGGTTTGAAGGGATAATTTTAAGGGTTGAAGGGCACTTCCCTCTAGCCTTTATAACTATCGGGTCACACTACCCTTACACATTAATGGAAAAAACCGAGTGCCAGGTCCCAAAATAAGTGCAGGTGAGAGAAATGGGACTGGGCCGCAAGTGGTGGAGACAATCACAGTCTCGGGTTCTTCTCCTTCCTCTGTGATTGGACTGTACTCAGAACCACGTCAGTGACATAGCTCCTATTCATGATCAGCCCGTTATTGTTTGTCACTGGCCTGAGTTTTTCTATCCCTGCACAGAATCCAGTTATCTGCCTCGCTGATGACCAGCCACATGCTGTATTTTGTTGTAATAAAGGCTTGTTTGAAAATCTGCCTTATCTTTCTGCTTTAAATATTGTTTCCACGGTTCAGAGTTAGTGGCATATACTGACAAAACAATATGGAGAAAAGGAGCAGCTTGTGATTCTTTATTCAATGTTTATTTATTTAAAAAAATTGCAATGGCAACAAACCACTTTTTTTTTATCAGTATGGAGTTTTAAAATTAGTGTTCTAATGTGCAAAAACTAAAACTACATTCTGTATCATCTTATACTTGCAGAGACCCATTCTGGATGTGGATGCTGGGTTGATGCCTATCTCTTGCAATCAATGAAAAAGAGGTGGGGTGTCCAATTTATCTCCAGGCAACACATCATGTATATGTCACAAAAAGCACAGATCCTTTGATTAAAAAACCTTGACGGACATTTTTTGTTTCATGTTATTTTTATTTTTTTTGTATTCTAATGATAAATAATATTTCATACAATTATCAATTCATAAATGTGCTTGATGTGGTTTCAGGGGCCATTTAAAAAAAAAAGTCATAAGTCATCAGCTTGTCATAATATGAACAATATTCTTGTAACTTGTTGATTTCTGCATTTAAAAATTTGGCTGTATTGGTCCTTGATCTCTTTAACATGAAGCACCCACTGGCCCAGCAATTAATGTAGCATGTGAATCCACATTTCAATTAGAAGATAAAAGGTTACTTATCTTACATTTGAGAGCTTTTTAGATTTTCCCAGCCAGTTTAGTCTTAGACTTAGACCCTTTCTATCTGACAAAAATTGGTTTGTGCATCTTTCAGACAGTAAATAAGCAGCAGCTTAGCAGTGAAATGAACATTGCCATTCCAGAAAGTGCAATAGTGATCAAATGTCGTACAGTGTGGGAGAAAAGTGCTATGGTTCAGCAAACTCACATTGATATGCGCATTTCAAGACAAAATATAAGGCCAGGCAGCGTTGCAAATATGCAGTATTTTTAGTTTGTTGTTATCAATGTGATGCAGAGTATGGGTGTGGATTCAGAATTTTTTTCCAACAGTTCAGCAGTGGGGAAAAAGCTATTGCAGAGTCTGCTGTACCTGGATGCTGCAAAGCCCCTTCCCAGAGGGCAGCAGAGAGAACAGTCCATGAGGTTGTGAGGGGTCACGGATATTGTTATGGGCTCGGGACTGGGGTGAAACAGATCTTAAATGGAGGGAAGAGCAGCCCCGATGATACTCTCTCCTGTTCTCACCACTCTTCTCATGTTCTTCCAATCTAAGGCCCAGCAGCCTTTACACCACAAAGTGTAGAAAACTGGTCAGAACGCTCACCGTATTGGTGCTCCTGTAGAAGGTGCGTGAGGATGGGTGGGGGCGAAGGTGCGTTCCACCTCTGTCCTCTGCAAGAGGTACAAGCGCTTCTGTACCCTTTTGATCAGTGAGGTGGTACTTACCGTCCAGGTAGGTTGTCTGTGATGTGCAACCCCAGGAATTTGGTGCTGCTTACCACCTCTACAACTGAGCTGTTGATGAATAGCGGAGCGTGGTAAGGCCAGTTCTTCCTGAAGTCGACGATGATATCCTTCGTTTTCTACATGTTCAGGATCCAGCTGTTATCTCTGCACCCGCCCACCAGCTGCTCCACCTACTCTCTGCAGTCCTGGTCATTGTCATTTCTGATGAGGCCCATGCCCTTGAACATCCCCCCATGTATGTTATCGGGGCCTGTGGGCTTTCTTGGGTTGATGTGTTCTACAAATCAGCTGTCTCAAGGTTGTAATTTGTGTGGCAAACTTTAAACCACCTTGTGCTGTTTACACATGCATGCTTGTTGTGAAGGATAGTTGTCTGTCAATGAGTTGATTTAATCAGCTGGTGTTCTTTAGATAGAAAACTTTGAATCAATCTGACTTTATGATCTGGTTGAATTGTCTCTGTAAAGTGCCTTGAGATGACATGTTGGGACTTGGTGCTATATAAATAAACTAAATATAACTGAGACGCAACTAATATGAAATTTGTTGTAACTGTATTAAAATAAATTAATTTTACTTTCCCATTGATTTTAATAAAGTATACTAAGCTTGAACTTCTAAAAAACTGCAAAGAGTTCCTTAAGATTCAAAATATTCTTTATATCGTGACTATACTAAGACAATTGATTTATGTAAATATTTATGATTTTTTAATAATATGTTAGATCCTCGGGTTTATCTTTCATGTTTAAAGGAAACAAAATCAAGAAGTAAAAAAAAAAAAAATCAAAAGTAAATATTTAAATAAATTGATATTCATTTATAATTAACCCAACATACATATATCAGCCTTACTATTTTCTGCTTGGTAACACCGACAGCAAATTGAAATAGTCCATAGTTGATGTGAGTCAAGACATATGGGCAGACATTTTTGTGGGCAGGTGCCTGAGCCACAAATAGACCATTCCTCTGCAAAATTTTCCATCTAATAAAAAAACAAAAAAACAAAAGAATATAATTTAGATCTGTTTTTTTTTTTTTTTCATTTAATCAAATTATCACACTGAATTAATATATGAACAACAGAATAAAAAGAGAGAATAGGATAATATTGTGTATCTAAAATTTGGAATAATAACTGAAACCCGAGGTGACAGAATCCTGATCTAACAAAGAACTAAAAAACTGTTATCCTATGATAGCACAACTGAAAATTAAAACTATCTTTAAATTCTAAATAGTTGCTTAAGTAAATAATGAAGGAGAAATATTGAATTGGTCCAAGAAAGGAATCATTTACACTCTCTTCTGTCAGAACACATCATCAGAGGAAATGGATTGACTCAGCAAAAAAACATCTAAAAATAAATAAAATAAGTGAATTTACCAATACATTGAGCAGGTAATAAAGATGATCTGCCAGGGTTTTTGTTCTTAGAAATAAAGATAATTATATATTGTGTTCTAAAAGTTGCTTTTTTGTTCATAAATCATCTTATTGCATACTGACTAACTTACAAGCTCAAAATAAGAGAGTCTGCTAGGCTTGCCCTTTATTGACCCACAAGTTTCTTAAACTATGATCAATATATTTAGGTTTGGACTTGCATTCTGATGCTTAAAATTTCTACACTAAAAGTTATCCTTTAAAAGTGTATACACCTGTGGATTTAGAAAGGCTTTAGTATTGGTCTGACTAAGCAGAGGTATACTATTTATTATTTTAACCTTTGTGATCAGTAACTCCACAACGTGAAAGAAAAAGACTACAATTTTAAGTCGAACCAACTAGTACACACCAATGATAATGGAATGCAGGTACATGTCAGTGTCTGACTAAGCAGAGGTATACTATTATTTTGTTTATTATTTCAACCTTTGTGATCTGTTACTCAACAACAGTGTGAAAAAAACCCCTACAATTTTAAGTCGAACCAACTAGTACAAACCAATGTGAATGGAATGCAGGTAAATGTCAGTACATGAATACATACAATTATATATACATTATCTTGAGAAGTTTCTCGACTCTTTAAGTTCTGACCTATAAAATAGTACCAAAGTGACCCCTGATCCAAACTATTCTTTGACTTTACCAATTTCTAAAAACTAATTTAACATTGGGTGTAAAAATATTACAAACAGTCTCAACAAACAAAGTAGTTGTGTTTTTCATTTTCAGGTGTAAATTTTATATTGATAAGCACTATTATAAATGTTTATTGCTTAGTTGATTTTAATCTAACCCTAAATATTGGTTGATCAATGTGTCCAAGAGGGGTCACAAATCCCCAACATCGGGAATCAATGCTTTATCTGGTTCATACGTAAAGTAGAATGTAGCCACACAAGACACACCCAGCAATCATATGTGTCCCTATACAAACAAATACTAGATGCTTTGTTTATTAAATTATCTTTCCTTTTCTACTTTGCCTTTTTCATTTTTTTTTTCACAATCAGTTTGTTGGACAAATTGATAGAGGACAAAATTTGCTGGTGGTAAAAAAAAAGAGGCAGGGCTAAAACAAGTACCAAAGGGCTGCCCATAGCACAGAAATATTAGCAACAAAGTGCAAAAGTTAATGGGCCCCTCCAACCATTTCCAAATGTCATTCCAGGCCTGGATGTAATGAGTCACAGTGCAGAGCTGAATGGCTGATAATTGCAGACAACAGCAAACGGTTTTTCACATAGCTTCCTATCATTTCCCAAATGCATTTGTCTGTGTATTCATGTGTTTTGGGGAGTTATTGTGTGTCTTTCTGTACACATCTGTACCCCTGGTCCACGAAATCTGGGTTTTTAAAATTTGGTTCTAGGCATGCTGCAGGGGTGTTGTGGATTTAGCTGAAACATCCAATCTTGTTGAAAAAGACGACTGTAGATTCGATTTTCTGATATATAACTTTAATTCTGAACTGCGGCAACTTCCAGCATTTACATAGAGCTACATCTTCTAGAAAAATCACTGACTTCTTCGCTGGTCAGGAATCACAAACTAAAACAACCATGGCTGACATATGGCCCCTACGCCATCTAGTGGAGAAACACTTAAATGACCAAACATTACAATCTTAACCCAAATTGCATTTAGTTTTCATTCTATTTAGTAAACATATAAACAATATGACTTAAACATATTATAACAATATTCAACAAGGGGAGCAGCCCACTAACAATGAGCCAAGAAGCAAAGGAAACATGTTTACAGATTATCTCAGTGATCTGCTGCCTGATAAGGAGAAAAAGGACAAAAAGTCAACATCTGAGCTAGTTGCTCTAAAGACATTCATTGCCTTGTTGTATTCATAACAATAAAACTTTTAATTACATTTTTCCACGATACAACCCTAATTCTGAGTGTATTTTGTTCAGAGTTTTGTAATACATCAGCATTTTTAGGGTTTTTGTTTGTGGGAGATGTTTTTGTGTTTTTCTTTTCCTGTCTCCCACCCATCCACTAGGCGGGGGCCTTTTCTGCTGTTGGCCTAGGGCCGCTTCACAGTTTTCACCCACCCACACCTGCTGACTCGTTTGGTCATTACCTGGGGAGTATATGAGCGGCGCACTGTCCTCACCTCAAAAGTGTTTGCCAGTATTAAGTACTCTAGCCTCTCTCTGAGATTACCTCAGTCTAGCCAACCTTTGAGTTTTTTTTTTTGTCTCTCTGAGTCCAAGGTTCTAACCCTTTGTTCTCCTTTGTGGTCTCTAGCAGGATTATTTCCTGATCTACTGGATAAGCCTGGTCCTTCAAGCCTTGGAAGGAATTATCCGTCTCTCTGAGATTAAAGAAAAATTCACAGCTTCAGTTTGCAGTCCACTTCAGGAAAGCCGCTTGACAGTGCGCTCCGCTGCTCCTCTGGATTACTAGTCTGCCTGTCGCCCTACAGCCAAGTATCTCCTATCTGTACAGTCCCCACAAACAGAAACCAAGGAGCAACCACAAGTCATCTACAGTGAGTCCTTCCCTGGCTTTATTTCAGTATTGGCCTGAAAATTCTCATGGACCTAGAACTCATCACTCTGATCTCCCTCTAGTGTTTCTCTCTCTGAGTGTCACATTTCAATAAACTGTTCTGCCTCTGAGTTGTATTTGCACCCTAAGAATTGTCGGGGTTTCCTTATGCAAAACACCATCAGATTCAACCACTATCCCAGTATGTTCGTTTTGGAGTCATCTAAGATATCCTATGTAATTTCTCATTTATCAGATCGAGCTTTGGACAGGGCAGAGATAAGGTTTTCTTCTTCCCCTGCGTATAATTGCACATATAAGGAGTTTTTAAGCAGACCTTCAATCAGGATTTGGACAAGACTCTTAGCTCCCGAGATCTTCTGAAATTAAGACAAGGACAGAGAACTTTGTCTGATTTTTCAATTGATTTCCACATACCAGATGCGGCTTCTGGATGGAACAGCGCTGCACTCAAGTGTGTTTATTTGAACGCTTTAAATGAGTCCATCAAGGATGGTAGATGAACCCGAGACCCTGGAGGATCTCATTTGCCTCTCCATCCATTTGGATAATTGGATAGCGATAGGAGGGAGGTAACCGAAACATGCAACCAAGATGTCTCAGTTCCAGCAGAAGCTCCACCGAGCATATCTAGCCCAGAACCCACGCAGATAGGCAACACTAGGTTGACTACTGAGCAAAAGGAGCACACGATGCGAGTTAAACTCTGCCTATACTTTGGTGAAGCTGGGCACTTTTTCTCCTCATGCCCCCTTCTGTTAAAAGCCAGTCTACACCAGTAAAGACGAGGGTGCTGGCGGACCAAAAGATAATCTTGGATTCACCTCGTCTACTTTTGCCTACTTCTCTCCAATTTAATAATCAGACTTTTTCCTTTTTGGCCCTGCTGTGAACGAAATGTTATGGAATCTACTTCTGTGCAGCAGATGGGAATTGGGACTGTTCCCCTTCAAGCCCCCCTTCGTCTTTTTGCCCTTGATGGCAGGAGTTTGCTGCATATAACCCACCAGACCCAGCCTTTACAACTAACTGTTTCTAACTAACTAACTAACTAACTAACTAACTAACTAACTAACTAACTAACTAACTAACTAACTAACTAACACAGCCTGAGTCATCAGAAGAATTCTGGAGGTGGCAGCTGTCCATGTTGTAGGTGAAGTCTGAGGTGTAAAGGGTGAGGAGGAACGCATGAATAGGACCTTGCCCTGGATGGCACCGGTACTGCAGACTGCCACCTCTGTCTGACAGCCGTGCAGCCACACGTACTGAGGGTGTTCGGTGAGGGAGTTGATTGTCCAGGCAGCAAGATGTCTGTCCACTTCAATGTCCTCCAGCTTTCCCCGCAGAAGCTCTGGTCTGATTGTGTTGAAAGCACTGGAAAAGTCAAAGAACATTACTCCCACTGCGCTCCAGGTCGGTAAGCAAACTGCAGCAGATCCAGGGTGGGAGAAGCTCACCATGAGGTGGTTAGGTGGAAGCTAGGATGAGGGGAGCTCCATGGTCTTCATCAGGTGGCATGTCAGGGTGACTGGTCTAAAGTGGGCTGGTTCGCTTGGTGTGGCGTTTAGGGAACGATGCTGTACACTGTTAGTGGTCTACTATTAACCACTGCCAAGACTTTTGCCAAGGGGATGTGTCCTTAACGTAGAACTGTGTCAAGTTTTTTGGCTGATTGTTCAGGACAGATGTAAGTAAACTTTACAGTGCATATTTGCCTTTCCCAGACATGCTGCTATAGTCTTAGACTTCTGCAGGACATAGGGACCCCCATTTAATCATTCTGCTTCATTCAATCTCTATTCTCCCACTCTGCAGAATCGGTTAGTTCAATCTCTAACATTATGCTCTCTCTGCTTTTTCTCATAGTAGCTTTGCCTCGTCTTTTCCTGTTTGGCTGTGACACCATCCTGGAGAGAAATATCTCCTGTGCTGCTGCCATCAACACCCTTGTTTAAAGCTGTTGGAGATCGGCCTGATTTCCTGTGAACTACTATTTCTCTAACTGTGACTGGCTGGATTTGCTCTCTTCATCCTCTGACGTTGGAGTTGGTTTGGAGCTTGTCTGCCTGGCTGTGTGTTTCCTGGACGGGGCTGCCTTTTACAGCTGCTTTTTGTATCTCTGCTTCTGTCTCCTTGAACCCCAGTTGGCCTCGGCAGATGCCACTCACACTAAGCCTGGTTCTGCCGGAGGTTTCTTCCTGTTAAAAGGGAGTTTTTCCTCTTTCCTGTCGCTACAAGCATGCTTAGTGTGAGGGATTGCATTTGAGTCAATGATACGATGCAATCAGCTGGTTTTCCTTAGATAGAAAACTCTTGAATGAATTTGACTGTATGATCTGGTGAACTGTAAAATGCCTTGAGATGACATGTGTTGTGAATTGGCACTATATAAATAAACTGAATTGAATTGAACATCTAATAGAGTCATGCAGAACATAAGAGACACCTACACGACTTCCATCATTCCAATGTGGGTGTCAGAAGAAGGTGAACCAGAGCTAAAAGTTCTTGTGTATGCCCTTTTGGATACACAGAGCAACACAATTTTTATTCTTGAAGAAATGGAAAGAGCTTTTTGCACACTACAAGTGAACTAGTTTAGTTGAGGCTCACAATAATGTCCAACCAGAATTACATATTATCCTGCACATAAGTTGTCTGGTTAAGAGTTAACAGGATTTTACTCCATGATCATTTCTTTTACAGCCTCATATGGTCTCACCTTGAACTCCTAGCCAATGAGATTGTGCCACCGCAGAACTGTGATGTTGGACTCCTTATTGGCAACAACTATTTCCAAGCGTTTCTTCCCCGGCAGGTGGTGTCTATCAAGTGATTGGGAAGCAAGTCGAACCAAATATTCAGCCCTCCACAAACCTTACCTATGAAGGGCATTCTGTCCACCGAACTCAGATAAGAGAATTGGTTGCACCTGCAGATGTGATCAAAATGCTAGAGATTCAATATGCTGAAAAGGTTGTAGACGCCTCCTCCATTTAAGAGTAAAAGGCCAATCATTGTCTTAAATGCCTTGAATGGAAACTGAAAAGGAACAAGCAGTACTATGCAGACTACAAAGGGTTCATGGAACGTTATCGCTCATGGAGATACTGACAGAGTCCCATAGAAAGATATTGACAACACACTGGCTTGGTATATCCTACATCATGAGGTATACCATCCCTAAAACACGGGAAAGATTTGTGATTGTTCTGCAAGGTTTCAAAGAACTTCCCTAAATGAGCTGCCGAAACACCCTGTTTGGAGTGCTGTGTCGGTTCTGGAAAGGGCAGGTGGCTATAATGTGTGACATCGAGCACAGGTTTCACCAGTTTCACGTATTTGCCAGTGACCAAGACTATCTTAGGTTTTTATGGTGGGAGAATTGCGATCTTAGAAAGCCATTAGTTATATACCGCATGAAAGTCCACCCATTCGGTGCTACCTCCTCTCCAGGCTTTGATAACTATGGCCTTAAACCATAGTTGAAGGATAGCTGAAGGAAAAGGGCACTTCAGTGAAAACACAGACTTCAAAACAATTGTACAACTTTGTGCAACCTCAACTTCAACAGCCCTAAAGTCCTAGCCTTTCACAAGAAGAATGTGCTGTAGCTGTCAAGGACATGGACATGGCATTGGGTGGACTGCATATGGAATGAGCACTTGGTGTGCTATGATGTTGGAAACAAAGGCTCATATACCAAGATCATGTGAAGTCAGCAAATTAGAGAAAATAAATGATTCAAGGGTCAGCTTTCATTCAAGAAATACAATCCCTCAACAATATATAATATAAAGGCAAAATTAACCAACTACACAAGTTCTGTTCATTTTTGGACGAGCAAGGTGTTGGTTGACGCCTCACTCATGCCACCTTACATCCTAGTGTCAAGCAACCAGTACTTATGCCGAGAAATAGTCATCTGTCAGGATTTCTTGTGAAGCACTTCCATGAGAAAACATGCCATCAAGGTAAAGCAAGTCTCACTGGTATCTGCTGGATCCTACTCACAGGTTATCCAATAGCACACCGAGATCCAGTGACCACCGCAGTGAAAGTCCAAATCGAAGATGATGGACTTGATGAGATGAATTTTATTCGAGCCTGGTGTGCTATTGCTTGTTGAAAGAAAACCTGCAGCAACACGCCCTTCTAAACCAGTTTGACGGCCCTCGTGCTCTAGGGGATGGACTGAAACCTGGTAAAACCGGTGTTACACTCCACACAAATTATCATCTTGGCGACATGATCAGGTCCCCTGGCCTGTTTCTACTTCCACACAGTGTGTCAGTAAGCAAGCTCAACTATGGTGCTTCATCTAAGGAAAAACCGGGTTGATTGCATCGACTCCGCTTACCCAAATGCATTCTCATACCAAGCATTGAAGCGACAGTGGAGAGGAAAACTCCCTTTTAAGAAGAAGAAACTTCCAGTAGAACAAGGCTCAGTGTGAGCGCCGTACCTTTTGCGCCGACTAGATCTCAGCGGAGCATTAGTGAAGCTGAGATACAAAAAGCAACTCTAAAATGTTGGCCCTGTCCAGGAAAACTCGCCAGCCAGTAAAACGAGCTCCGGAGCCAACTCCCATGTCAATGTAATAAAGTAGATGAAGAGAGCAGCCAGTCACAGACAGAAAAACAGGACTGCACTGGAAAAACAGGCTGATTCTAAAAATCTAGAGCGAAAAGGTGTTAATGGCAGCAGCACCAGCTGATATTTCTCCAGGATGGTAGATAGAGAGATAGGTCCCTATGTCCGCCAAGTCTTAAGTCTAAGCCTATAGCAGCATAACTGCAGATAGCTCAAAGATATACTCGAGCTTACTTCAACTATAGGCTTTGTCAAAAAGGAAAGTATTAAGACTACCCTTACAAAAGCGGTGAAAGGTGTCTGCCTCACAGACTAAATCTGGTAGTTGGTTCCACATTGAGCCTGATAACTAAAAGATCTCTGCCTCCCATTCCAGCCTCTTGAAATTTTAGGAACCGCTATTAAACCTGCAGATTCAGAGAGAGAAGTGCTCTGTTAAGTGAAATAGGGAACAATCACATCTCTGATAAAAGAACTCTGGCTGCAGCTTTTTAGGATCAGCTTCGAAGGCTTTAACTACAACTTCGCAGACTTTCTTGATAGTAAGAATCACAGCAATATTCCAGCCTTGAAGTAACAAATACTGTATATGGACTAGTTTCTCAGTATCACCCCTGGACAGTATATTTTCAATTTTTGCAATTTATCCACAGATGAAAGAAAGAGGGTAAAATCTTTGATATGGGATTTAAATGTCTAATAATTCTACGATTGGTAAGCATAAAGTGGTCCTTGCACTGAAAGCGTGCGTGGTACTTTCACGGTACCTTTGTGAGCATGAAAGATCCGTCATTAGCTATGAACAAACTGAAATCGATCAAAAACATAAGATTTAAACCAGACTATCTTGTTCATTTAATTTAACAAATATTTGGTCGCCTAATGTTATAATAATATTATGATCAACTTTGTATCAAATGCAGAACTGAGATCCAAAAGGGACGATTACAGATACAAGTGCAGTATCTGAGGCCATTCTGAAATATCATTAGCCCAACTTTCACCAGAGCTGACTTTTAGTAGCTTTGATGAGCTCTAAAGCCATATTAAAACTCTTCAAAAAGTTCATTATGGTGCCGTTTGATGGTTCAAACACTTTATTTTGGAAACTACTTTCTCAATAATTTTTGAGAGGAAAGAGAAGCTTAGAAATGTAGGTCTATAATTGACCAAGACATCTGGGTCAAGAGACAGTTTCCTTAAGTAAAGGTTTAATTACAGCAACCTTCAAAGCCTTTGGTACATACACCTGTAACAGAGATAGATTAATCACATCTACAAGGGAGGAGAAAATCAAAGGGAATACCTCCTTAAAAAACCTGTGTGGAACTAAATCTAACATAAAAGTTGAAGGCTTAGATGAAGACAATATTTTTGCTCAGTGTGAAAGTTCTAAACCTGGTTCAGATTCCATGACTACCTCAGATGCAGCCCCAAGTTACAGAGTGCTAATGATTTTATTTTTAATAATATCAATCTAATTTATAAAGAATCCCATAAAATCATTACTGCTAACAGTAGATGGAATGGATGGTTTAACTAAGCTATGGCTCTGGGTGAGTTTGGCAACTGTATTAAAAAAGATATCTAGGATTTTTTTATTCTCCTCTAGTAATGAGGAGAAATATGCTGCTCTTGCTTTACAAACGGTCCTCCTCTACAGCATTAAACTATTTATCCAGACTACGTAGGATTCCCTGTAGACCAGTGGAGCGATATTTTTTCTCCAGTTTCCTAGCATTATGCTTCAAAGTGCGTAGCTCTGCATTAAACCAAGGAGCCAGCTTTCTATTTTCAACGATTTTCATTTTCAAAGGAGCTGCCTTGTCTAAGGCCGTACGCAGAGAACTACCAACCCCATCAACAAAGTCAACAACCTATGAAGGGGAATAAAACTGCTTTGTGACCCTGCAGCACTCCTCAGCGACACAGAGGAGAGAGACTGTGAAACAGATTATTTAAAATTTATAACTGCAGTATCTGATAATGACTACAAGTGAACCTTTTTTGGAGGAGGAGAACTCTGATAAAGTAATCCTGAAGGTTGGCTAAAAGAGGTCAGAGAGCACAGGGTTGTAGAGGAAATACTGTTATTTCTTCACATTTTATGCCATATGTCAGCACAAGATCCAAAGTATGAAGATGAGAATGTGTGGGACAATTCACATTTTGAACAAAGCCAATAGTGTCTAAAGTAGCATTAAAGGCTGCTGTAAGGCTATCCCATTTAATGTCAGCATGGATGTTAAAATCTCCCACTATGATGACCCTGTCAGTATTTAATACCAACTCAGAAAGGAACCCCGAAAACTCATCTAAAAAATTCAGAGTAAGGACCTGGTGGACGATACAAAGTTAGAAAAAGAAGAGGTTTTCTTGCTTTGCAATTTGGATGAAGGAAATTAAGGGTTAAATGTTCAAAAGGGTTGTAATTATTAACTGCCTTTGGAGTAATCAGTAAGTCAGGCCGAAAGATTGTTGCTAGTCCTCCTCCTCTTCCAGAACTTCTGGGTATATGAAAATTTAAATAGCTTGAAGGAGGTACCTCATTTATGCTTACATAATCCTCCAGCCAAGTTTCTGTAAGGCAACATAAATCAATGTTATTATCACAAATCAAGTCATTAACTAGCAGACTTTTAGAGGAAAGAGATCTTATGCTAAACAGACCACATTTAATTGCTTTACTTGTTCCCCAATCAGAGTTATTTTAATTTTAATTAGATTATGATTTACTCCTTTGAGAATCTTTGCTAATTTATTCGATTTTGGTCGTGGGCAAGACACTGTTCGGATGGAGTAAAGAGGGTAAATTGTGTAGAGAAGCTGCAGAGATGTGTGTTAAACCACGAATCTCACCCTGGGCTGTCATGCTTTGGGAGGACTAATACATTTGGCAAGATTCCTAGAGTACAGCTGCACCATCCAAAAGTGCGGGATGGATGCCGCCTCTCCTAATCAGACCAGGCTTTCCCCAAAAGCATTGCCAATTATTAATGTAGCCCACGCTGTTTTCAGGACACCACCTACAAGTGGTTGAATGATGACATGCGGCTAATCATGTCATCACTGGTCAGACCAGGGAGGGGTTCAGAGATAATCACAGAGTCCGACATTGTTTTGGCAAACTTACACACCGAAGCAACAATAATTTTAGCGACCTCTGATCTGCGTAACCAGGTGTCATTACCGCCAGCGTATATAAAAATCTTGAGAGGGAAAGTATTTCTGTTGAAATGAGTTTGTAATAAGTTTTTTGTGGTTTTCCTTGGACTTTTCTGTAAATGAATGACAATGTTTGATTATCCTTTTTGCTCACTGTATACAGTTGCACCTATTTTTTGAATAAAATGTTTCTAATAAAAAAGACAAAAACAAAAATAACAATCTTACTGTATTTAGCCTTATACTTAGCCAGCAGTTTCAGGTTTTGATGTCGCCCGTTCTGGCCCCTGACAAACATTTGACTCATGGTCCCTGGTGTCTCTTAATGCCACGCTTGACTATGGAGCTGCCAACCACCGGAGTGGGCTTGTCAGTGGGTGTGTCACTGAACGGATAGGTGGTGACCAGTGGGCAGTGATCCACGACTATGCTTTCTGCGTACAGTTACCCAATCGCCTGGGTGCTCAGGCACTTTTGGAGGACAGCTACAGTACATGTGGGGCCCACAGCCTGAAGCCTGGATTCTAACTCTGACAGCCTCGCCTACAAAGCTATAATAATACTACAATTATTACACATACCATTATCACTAAAGGAGACAGAGGAATGACTGATCATCTGACACAGAGAGCAGGAGAGAGGGAGAGGAAGAAGGAAGAGTTGGAAAAGAGTTAAAAGGAGGGAGAGAGAGAAGGCCATAATAATGATGCTAAGCTAGCACTAGCCTAGCTACTCCTTACTACCAGAAATAAAACCGTGTGAAACTGAGAAGTGCTCGGTAGAAAAGTGCAGCAGAAGGCACTATGTTTTAAAGTGGTACTGGTCAGTTAGAGTTACTTAGATACAGAGATATCACAGAAAAAATAACTTAATTCAAACGGAGATAGACTGGACAGCAACAACACTGCTCAACAGTCCAAACAGAAAGTGAAGACAATACGTCTCACCAACAGCAGCAGTAGCACCCTCTAGTTGCCTCACTTGTTGGTGTTGATGTCTTGCCTGGAACGTGCTCTTAGTTTTGTTCTGTCATTGCTAATTTCCTCACTTATCCTTATTTGATTTCTGTCACCCTTAGCTCTGTTGTCATGTAGATATGTTGGGTGTACAACAATTTTGGAGACAGTGACCTTCCTTCTCACAAAAGTTTTCTCATTGGAGTTAGCAGCCAAGACCTTTGCTCCATGAGTTCTATTGCTCGGAAACCTTGTCTTTTCATTTTCACTTGGCTTCAATGCATGGTGTGATGTTATGGGATTGCAGGCAACTTTTGCTTCACATGAGATTAACTTTACTAATTGGTGAAAACTTGGAAAGGTGTAGCTTTCTTTTTGAACTTGTGTGACCTTTCTGTTTCAGATTGATATGAGCCAATCTGAGAGTTTTGCAAGCATTTTTTTGATTTTCATTGCTAATACTTTGAGATCTTAAATTTGTGAAATAACTATTCTGCAGCTTTGTAGAAAGTCAGAAAACTCTTGAAACTCCAAATTTCACTTTGAGTTTATTTTTGGCCGTGTATCAAGTTTTGTCTCTAAAGGCCTTGGCAAGAAGAAATTGATTGCCATATCTTTCTTGGAGGATTTTCCATGCTGCATTTTGAGCTGATTCTGTACCCAGCAAAAAGAATCTTTCTATAGCTTTCTTGACAGATCTGCTTACATACTGACATAGGTGGAAATTTTCTTCCTCAGTTGGTATTTTTTCTGATTGATGGTTCTGGCACAGAACCATCAGTTCATTTATTTCTTCATCTGAAAATTTGCTCTGTTCATACACTTGTCTTGCCTTTGCAACTTTAAGCCCTTTGATAGTCTGTAGACACTCTCATTCTCTGCATTATGCTTATAGTTCTTTGCAAATAAGCTTCTTGATTTTGAATTTCCTTTATGTGGTTTTATTGCTCAAGTAGAATTTTCAAAACAGCTTCCTTAGCTGCAACTTCAGCAGCTGCATCTTTTTTTACTTTTTGCAGATTTCAGAAATGAGTATATAGTTGTAACCTTTCAGTGGTGTGGTGAGGTGTGGTACTCATCTTCTCTGAAGCTTCAAATTTAAAGACTGACTTTGTCTCCTTTAACAGCTGTTTTTCATTGTGATTACTGTAACGTTTCCATTCCATAGGTAGCTTTCTGCAGCTTAAATTGTCTGTTACAGCCTCACACGTATCTATCCTTTGTATTGTGTCATGGTCAGGATACTCAAAATATCTAAACTCTTCATAAGCGGTGTTCAGATTTTTTGAGACACCTTTTATCCTGGTGACATTTTCATGCAAGAGTTCATTTGAACGATGGTCATCTATACCTTTTTTGGTACCCTTAGCAGCAGCTTTCCACTTTTCATAACACACACTAAAACAATGTGCCACCTTTATGTGCTCGTCATGCAGTTCTTGTCCCTTCTCGGTCAATCTACGGACCCTTTGGCTTCCTTGTGCTGCATGTGAATTTGTAAGGATGTAGTCTGAGCTTGTGGTTTCACATTAGTGTTGTGACGGTTTTACAAGCCATTCTTGAATGGCTTTAATTTTGTCTGGATCTACTTCAACACCAGATGAGGATACTATGTGTCCCAGAAATTTTATGGAGAACCAAAAAAAAACTGGCTTTTCTTCATGTTGACTGTAAAGTTGGCTTCACAAAGTTCATCCAACACAGCTTGTATATTGCCACTGTGCTGATGGTAGGTGGTGGAGTAAATTAATGATGTCATCTAGATATACAAACAAAATATGTCCTCTGAGTTCACCCAATACTACTTCCATGAGCCGTTGAAACGTAGCGGGAGGATTTTTCAGGCCAAATGGCATAACCTTAAATTGGAAGAGGCCATATGGACAGACAAAATTGTTTTTTTCACAGCTTTCTGGATCCAAACAGACTTGCCAATAACCACTGTTCAAGTCTAGTGTAGTGAAAATCTCTGCTCCAGAAAGAGACTCCAGGATTTCCTCTATATTTGGCAATGGGTAGGCATATGTATGTGTGACTGCATTAAGTTTTCTTAAGTCAACACAAAAACATAGTTTGGGGTCATTTGTTTTAGGAACCAGGACGAGCGGCGTATGGGGATGTGGATGGTTCAATGATATAATTTTCCAGCATTTCTTCTACATGCTCCTTAATCATCTGAAGCTTAGCAGGTGAAAGTCGATAGGGTTTTTGCTTAATTGGCACATCTTGGGAAAGATAAATCTTGTGTGTAAGTACATTAGTGCAGCCCAACTTGGTGGTACATAGGTCGGAATTGTTACACAGTGGGCACAGCAATGACTGTTTCCCAAAGTTATCCAGGTGTGTGTTGCTAACTGCATCAGTTCATCGCTTGTCCCAAGGGCAACCAGAGTAGGAGGAGCCACTGCAAAAAGAAAGCCAAGTTGCTGATGAGGTTCATTGACCAAAATCCAAACTCTTGAAGAAAATTGGACTGTTGTTTTCTGTTGAACTTGAACCAATAAAATTTTTCAGACACATCAAACTGCAGGCCAGAGAGGGAGATGAAATCAAGACCAAGGACAGCAGGAAAAGTGAGGTTCTGAGCAGACAGAATGATGCAAAGTAAGGTGATTGACTGTTTTTGCAATATGATAGTGATTTCACTCCATCCCAGGGTTTGCCGTCCTTTACCATCAGACAAATATAATGGTCCTCTCGTGCAAGGCTTGGTTCAAACTGTCCAAGATAGCAGCTCCTTGCTAGGAACTGACGTTGATGGGAGCCATCAACTGAGAAGGCAGATGTTTAGTAGTTGATGTGGCAGGAGAACAGGTTTGAGCAAAAGTTCAGAGTTTGTGAGGGAACCAAGAGTCGCTGAACTTTGAGCTGATGGGAGTTGTGATGAACTGCTACTCTGCTGAGGAAGGTTCGGAGGCAAAAATGATCGATTTGTACCACCATGGGGGCAAGTGGCTGGAGGATGATTGCCTTTACAATGCCAGCAGAATGATTGTTGTGGCCGATTGTTATTCCGGTTGTAAATTGGTTGTCTTTGCAATACTGTGTTTTCATGGTCATGAGGTTTAGGTTAATTTATCTTTGATGGCAACCTTGCTTCTTTCAGGTACTCATACTGTTGCTGTTTTTCTCGATCCTTCTCTAACTGTTGTCCCAGGCGGACAAGGTCATCCACAGTATTTAGCCTACTACTCCTTAGCTGACTGGCCAGTGTTGGATTTGTTTTTCAGAAGCAGCTTGACAATGTCTTCCTCTGCAATTTGTGGTTTCCAGTGTCTACATAGGGATTGGTACATGTACACAAAATCCCTGAGGCTCTCATTCTCTCCTTGGACTCTGGTCCTTAAACATTCTGCAAGTTCGGCCTCATAATCTTCAGAAAGAAAAGCAGCCTGAAACTTTCTTCGAAAGTCAGTCCAACTATGCACCTTGTGTTTGACTACGTCCCAACAATCTCTGGCTGTACCATGCAACACATTCCGTAGTGTGTCTAGAAATGAGTTATGCATCATCAGTTAAGTGAATGAAGGGCCAAATAATCCTCACAGCGTTCCAGATACTGCAGAGGGTCGAAAACGTTTTCTAATTTTCCATAAGTTGGAAATAACAATTTAACAGGACTTTTTCCCAGGTCTGGACTCTTATTAAGTAAAAAGGTAGCATCGCCTGGTGCTACTTGGACACCTGTCATCCCAAGCTGAGCAGTAGATTCCCACCGGGGTGTGTTGTTTCTGGTAGGCTATGGTAGATTGTGTCTGTGCAGTTTGATCAATTATTGTACTCTGTATATCAGGCCTGATCTATTTTAATTCTGGCTCATGACAGTCCTCAGTCATAGACTTTATTGATACTTGATAGGCCAAGAGCTCCCCCTTTAGGCGAGAAACATCTTCTTGCAAAGTGGAAATGCTGGTTGTAACTGGGACAAATAGCTTGCTGAATTCTTTGAGCAGCTCAGTTTGTTGATGCTTCAGTCTCCAGCCGAGGGTTGCTTTTGTTTGTGTGAGTAAATACTCAAATTGTGCATTCATGCGTTCATATTGTTCCTTTGCATTGCCTTGAATGATTTCCTCCAAATGTTTTGCTGTTGAGTCTCTCATATTGCTCCTTTTTATCTTGTTTTTAATACCAGACTTTACTTCCTCCATCGTAGCTTTTAAGTCAATTTCCAGAACTTCTGGTGCAGCCTTTGTCTCTGCTCGAGGCTGCGGAGGAGGCTGGGGTGATTAGGGAGAACCCAACACCAAATCCAGACCAGTCAACTCCATGTCTAGGAGAGAGTGTGCTGTGGAGCGATTAGGAGGCATTGCCATTGGAGGGGATGAAGTGTTTGAAGGGTGCTTGATTATATTTTCTTCAGTGTTCTTTTTTTTTTTTTTTTTTTTTTACTATTTTTTGTTGTATTTATTTTTTATATGTTATTCATTTTATATAAATATATAAATACATATATATATATATATATTTTTGTTTTGTTTTTTTTTTTGTTATTGTTTTAGTTTTGGTCTAAGCATTCAGGATGTCATTCCCTTATTAGCGGAATAAAATGTCCCCATGTTGGGTGCCAATATTTTATGTGACAGTTTTACAAGGTTACAAAGATTAGTTTTTTAAGTGGGTGTCTGTCACTATTTTAGGGGTGCCAGTCAGGTATCCCTCCTGACAAGTATAAATATATATATTTTATATATATATTTTTTGTAAACCAGTCACAAAAGGACCATACAGATCTGTGTGTAAACCCTTACAAATAATAAACTACAAATGTTCACAATTAGACCAACAACAAAAAATTAGGCTTCACAGTTCTTTATTTCAGAAAAGAAGAAATTTATAGCCATAAAAAAATAAACATAAAATCCTTCCCCACAAAATAAATGTTAATTTTTATCCTCCAAGGAAGAAGGGCTCCAACATTAATTGCCCCACAGCATGAGCTGTGAATGAACAAAACAAAACAAAAAAATACACACAATTAAAGGCTTACAATTAAATAAAAATCACCACAGACAAACATACATAGAATGGACTTACAGGTCTGATAAGGAATATCTTGCACAGAGGCAGGAGCTGGAACAGGTTTACTTTTGTTGGTTTCACTAGATAAATATATTTTTATTTTATTTTATTTTTTGTAAAGGGGCAAAATTATTAATTCAACTTAATTTTATATTTTCAGTAAGTGTAGAACTTACAGAGAATGTCTGAACTGTGAGGTCACCGGCTTCCGAGATATCCGTGGTGACACGTCGGCAGTAACCTGACAACAGCCAGATGCATGTCTGAAGCTCCGCCTAGCTCCACTCCACATACATCTACAGGAACCGCTGATTGGTAAGTGATTTCCCAACCCGAATTTATGGTCTGTCCAATCAGGGCGCAGGGCGGGTGTGTCCTGGAGTGGAGAAGCGACCGTGAAGATTCCAACAACAATGGCGGCTCGCATTGAGGAAGCAAGCGTTAGCATTGATACTGCTATTTCTTCTGTGTTATCCAATCTATCTGATATTGTTTCATTAAAGAACATCAGAAAAGCGGCTTTGAAGGCTTTTGTTGGTGGCAAGCGATGTTTTAAGCCCTTCTCCCGACCGGATTTGTCAAATGCATCTTGAGTCTGCCAAATGGCTCACTCCTCTCCTCAGCGTCACGGGTTAGCCGGTGTGAGTGGTTGAAACTCTTGCGTCAATAAAGATGACAGACAAGTGGCTTATCAATCATATGCAAGGAGTTTTGATAAGGCCCAGCCTTCAGTAAAGGCAATTCTTATTGCCGGGGTTCCCAGATGTATGTGAGGTGGAGCTAGGAGGAAGCTGGGAACATGCATCTAGCTGTTATCAGGTTATGTCGGCAGGGCAAGAGCACAGAATTAATTTTGTTTGTTTGGTTGGTTTTCTCCTTTTTCTTAATGATCGGTGATAATAATATCCATGTAGCAGAACAGAGGCAAAAGACTGAAGGTAAGGGATTAAACAGCCTTGGATGGACTTTGTTCCTGGTTGACTGAATGGAATCGGTCTCCGCCAGTCACGTGACTTTTGTTGCTAAGACTTCATTTTAGGTGGAAAAGGCGTAGTGTAAACAACCGCAGCATAGCTAAACGAAGGACTAAAGGCCTGTTTACATAGCAGCCTGTCCAAGATAAGTCATTACAGTTAACATAAGCCTGAAAACAGGGGCGGATTTAGGAAAATAGGTCTCCGCCATGTTCACGTGACATTTGTTGCGAAGATGCCATTTTAGGTGGAAAAGGCGTAGTGTACCGCGCCCGAGGTAAACAATTGACATCACTTGGCGGAGACCGTTACGCAGAAGTAACAGCAGCAGTTGTTTCTGTTATGCTGTCTGCTATGAAACGGACATTTTTCTACCTGGAGTTTGAAGCCAGATTGAACAGTGGACAAATCAGGTAAGTCCATGTATTCAAGGGGCATAAACAAGGCGTGTCTTGAGCTGTGAACAAACAGGAGGGTTTGGGAATAACGGGGCAGCCAGCTCTGTGCAACAAGGAGGTTGTCACAGTGTCAATCTGTTGAACATCATCTGTGTTCAGTTCTTGGTTAACCTCAAACCCTGCCATTGTTGTTTTAGGGTATTTTATCTTCTTTCAATGTGGGATTTACTGTAATGACCTAAGATTTAGATAAGTGTTCATATAAGCTCTTTGTTTTTCCTTGTTTGATATTGTAACCTGAGCTTAACAGTACAGAATCGTGTTATATTTCTTGTTATCTTGTTTTATATCTTAAGTTGTACTAAATAACTGTAAGGCTTTTATCTTCTGTTAAGACTGCTACTTTAACCTGAACTTCATCACACAACAAACTCTTTGAAATTTCTTATATGTATCTGGAAGTCTTCACTCAAATCATTCTAAGTCTTAATAAGGTGCAATATTTTTAAATAAATCAATGCTGACTTAATTTATTGTTACTACAAACAAAGATAATGCACAGTATGTTGCTAAGAATGAACATAATATGTCAACACTAGTTTAACACATCACTTTATCTTGGGAGCAAAAATGGTAAACAGCTTACATAACCTCCTGAGTCCCAAGCTATTATTGGGTTTTTTTTTTTTTTTCAAGTTTCATGGGGTTAGTAGGACCTTATAAGTTTAATAACTAAACTCTGTCATGATGCCACAAGTAGTTTTTGAAAAAAATGGTGTCCTCATGTGAGGACAGTTACATTATCTGTAGTAGTTTTTGAAAAAAATGGTGTCCTCATGTAAGGACAGTTACATTATCTGTGTATATTAATTTATTTTTTGCAATTTGAAGATACCTATTACTTTCTACTATCAGCAGTTCTCTAAAAAAAAAAAAGCAATGTGTCCCTATGAGAACACTGGGTTTATATTCTCAAATTACACAATAAAGACATGATTGGCTGAAACATAAATCTGGTTTATTTCAGACATTTGGGCATAACAAAGGACAAATAAGAAGGGAAAATTTTAGGCAACTAGGATGTTCTGCTGCAAAGTAACAGAAAACCTCAGCAAGAAGTAGTCTGCATATCCAAAACAGACTTACTGGTCTTCTGTGAAACTTTCAAACTCTGACTCTGAACAATCTTGAAATAAAAACAAAAGTGCAAAACATCTGCCAACAGCACTATGCCTATCCAGAACAACCCTACTGGTCTTAGGTGAAACTTTCAAAGGTGCAACCAGGTGTGTACCTTAGGCCCTGACCACGGCGAAATAAAAACAAAAGTGCAAAACTTTGCAGCAAGCAGTCTATCCTCCCTCAGCAGGCCTACTGGCCTTTGAGTAATGCTGCAAAGCAGTTTCGTTCACTCTGCAAGCAGAGGAACACATTGCATTTGGTGCACCGCACATGTGATTTTAAAGCGCAACCCTGCCCTCTGCAATGCTTCGGATTTTTCAGGTCAGCCATCTCTGGAAGATGAGCAGCAGAACATGTACGAACAGAAAGTCGTGAAATTTGAGTGACCCGAGATCTTCTCCTTGAGTATGCAGAATGTGAATTATCTCCTTCTGCACCTGCAACATGAGCATCTTTGTTCAGGACATCATGCTTGTTGAGAAATACCTGAAATACCACCATGCGAAACTCGAGAAACTTCATGATAGCCTGTCTTGGGGTGTCATTTTCCCAGTTATCTTGCCGATACACCAGCCAGCTGTTAACAAGAGCAAAGCCAGTTAAATGCATCATCACACGAATTGTCCAGTTCTTGGTGCAGACACTTTCTGTGGTAGCTTATCATCCTGTTTGACAAACCAATCCCACCCATCTTGGTGTTGTATTCTCGTACAATGCTTGGCCATGTAACAGTTACATATCTTTTGTCCTTCTTTGACCATCGTTGGAAGGTATCTTTGGGCTCTTCTTTGGGCTTTTTAGTTTACTACTATTGATATTATATTAACCACATATAGTAGTAAATCTATCAAGATATAAGAGATTGGTAAGCTGTAGGCAAGACAAGTTTTGAACCTGCTTTCTACAGTAAAAGTGAGCAATGATGCCACTTTAATGATCGGCAAAAATTTTTGCGGAAGCAAGGAAATCGTGCATAAGTCAAATCATGCTCAAACTTCACACAAATAAACTAAAATATATGGTCTTAGGGGTGTATATATACTATTAAAGAAGAAGTTACTAACCTTTGATTAGAATTAGGTGGCCAGTTGAGGAAAAATTTTGAAGATCAATAACAGCGCTTTTAGTTATCGGACAACAACATTTTGAAAACATTTGCACATAATGATACAGTCTACGTCACTAAATAGTGAGCCAATACTGTCCTGATTTCTATATACGCGATCTGCACCTCCAAAAAAATAGCGACTCCATGCTATTAACAAATTTTATTTAGTATTTTCCCCCATAGCAAATGTGTTTGTAACCACGTCTTTCTTCCTGTCAGACCCTGACATGGCGGCTAAATTGCTGCGTAATCCAACTGAAATAGACCTGGGGTCTACCTCAGTCAGAGCTATGCAAGTCCCCTTGCAGAAAATGGTTTTGGGTGTGATCATCTTTCAATGAGTGCTAAAGGCTACGTCTATCTGATCCGCCAGAAAATCGGATTTAGTGTGTTCAGGGCGTAAGTGTGGGCTTTTATACAGCATACCTTAAAATCAAATTCTATTAATCATCTGTTCAAAACATAGAGGTCATATCATTATCTATATAAGTTCATTTGCAATTTTGTTAAGTTAAATTATGCTTCCTGTTTCAAAACCATGCAACTTCTCTGATTTACTTCTGTGTACTATAAAATTCTTCCTGTCATGGAATATATCTGGTTGGATTGCAAAAATCTACATAACACTGACTACTATACAGTAGGGACCAAGGTCAGTAACTACGTGTCAGTTTCAGTTCACGAAGGAGGAGGAAAAAGGGGATTAATTTTTGGTGGCCTTAGGATCATGCCTCTTTTTATTTGCAGATGATGTGGTTCTATTGGATTCATCAGGGAGTGATCTACAGCTTTCACTGGAGTGTTTCGCAGTCGAGTGTGAAGCTGCCAGGATGAGGTTCAGTGCCTCCAAATCCGAGACCATGGTCTTCAGCCGGAAAAAGGTAGAGTGCCCTCTTTGAGTTGGGGAGGATGTACTGCCACTCAAGTACATCCCGCTGCAGCCTGCGGGAAGGCGGGGCTTGATGTCATGTCTCACATCAAGGACAGCCCATATTGGAAATGCTGACCTCTCTCGCCTATAGGCACTGGCGATAGAAATGGCCAAAAAAATGTGTTATGTCACATGGTATGTCTGTCACGTGGTATGTCCTTTTTATTTTTAAATCTTTATTAAATCTTATTTTCAGATGTTAAAATAAAATTAGTAACAAACATTCTAAAATAAAGAACAATAAGGAATTATTATGAAGATGTATTTATCTATCCTCAAACCCTATCACAAACAAATGTCATAAAACGTAAATTAAATTGGTAGTTTAGAGACAAATGTACATTACATTGAGGACACATTTATCTATCAAATAATTATCATACACACTTATCCCTATAGTGGTGTCGTTAGGGCTGGTGCAATGGATTCTGGACAGATTCCCAGTCCATCGCAGATTAAGAAAAAATCTATCCATCAAATTTCTGACCCGCTTAATCCCTCATGGGGTCGCGGGGGTTGCTCGTGCCTATCTCCGGTGTTGATTAAGAAAACCGGTATAACCAAATACTTGCTGGTGCTGAAGTTCAAATAACAGATTTTGATGTTGTGAATGGTACTCTTAACATAAATAAGTTAAAATCCAAAATATAACAGCCTTTGCCTTATTTAATAAGGAATAGATATAAAAAAGGTTTGGTCTGCAAGACATTTAGACAACAATTTTGGCCAACTTAGTATGTCCATTCAAAGTGCACTTTTGTTCTCTTTATTTGCCAAATATTCCACTTATTATTTATATTGTGAATACAATTTACAAACTAAAGGACTTTTGAACTTCTAACAAGTGGCATCTAACAAGTGGCGACCTGGCTCAACTATTATCATTGTTTACCATAATGTGATATTGGAAACTTTTCTACAGTAAACTGATTGGTGTCCCACTATTCCATTTAGAATTTCCACATCAATTCTACCAATTGCAATCGAATAATAAACTGTGCTCCAAAGACCTTAAATATCCAATTTTTGCAAAACCAAAAGGGATTAATTTAAAACTTTAAATGTAACTTCAACCTGGAAAGACTCACACAGAGAAAGGTTTTAGAACGTTTATTTGACAAGAAATAATCTTCGGCGCCATGTGCTTCCCCATAGACATAATATAAGTAAACCCCGCATTGGCTGTCGCGGCGCAGGAATTACGGCCGCCATATTGGGGCGGTCGACCTGCTACTCAAACCTGCTGATTCAAGCTGAACACACTAATGATGCCTCAGCACTGTGCGGCGTATTTTTGTTTAAATTGACGGACTATTGACGTCAGGGCTCGAGGGATAACTTTTCACAATTAAGATGAAAACATATCTTTACAAATATCTTTATATATATATATCTTCATATATGTCTATGTGCTTCCCTCCCCTGTTACGTCAGCATTTCCAATATGGCTGTCCTTGATGTGGGCGGGGCTTGATGTCATGCTGGAGGGACTATGTTTCTCGGCTGGCCTGAGCAGTTTGTGTTTGTGAAACATTTTCTTGTGATATAAGTGCCCCCACAGGCTGTCTGTAAATGATGTAGACTACAGAAGTGGTATGGCAACTTAGGGCTGGGCGATATAAAAAAAAGCTTATCGATACAAAAAATGCATATTGATCAATATGGATAATTATTGAAAAGATTTGAAACCATATTTTATGTGCAGCTCTGCCTGACTTTTTATAATATTGCTAAAATGATTTAACCCCTTAATAAAGAACACAAAACACAGACTTCGAATCACTAAATCTTTATTTAACCAAACTTTTTTAGACCATAACAGAATTGTTTTAAAGAAAAATAACTTAAGAGACCTGAGTTATGTTATTAAATACCGACAAAGAATAAATTAAAGTGACCAGAAAAGTGACCAAAATAAATATAACAAATAAATAAAATTAGAATAGATCCCGCCGCCCACATTCTTCTAAGCTGAACCTGGTTCAGCTTAGTTTCCTGCTTTAACCTGGAGTTATTACTTTGAAGTTGCTGGCCCCTCAGCATTTTTCTCTCAATTGTTATTTATACATCAGGTGCACTGTTAATTTGTTTGTCAGATTAGACAGAGCAGAAGGCCTTCCTTCACATTGTGGATGTCACATTGTGTGTACGGAGGTCATCTAATCAAGACAGCCTTCGTGTCTCTAAGAGTACACAGAATATGGGCACATCTTGGAGCCGGTCTGATAGGAGAGCTGCTGTATCTGTAACCCTGAGACAGAGAGGCAACCTGCATGGAGTTCAAGACATGGATGGCGTGTCAGTTTCTGATACGGACAGCTAAGCATCCACATGATGCAACACAGACTCAGAAGGTATAAGAAGCAGGTGATGACCTTGTTCGGGGCTCAAACTTTGCCGGACGCTTGCGGACGTGATTTTTGAGACCACAGCTGTGCATAGCTCTAAGCATTTTTCTCTGTCCTGTAACGACCTGATCTAGAATAAACTCTGTTACTTTTTTACTCCTGTTTTTATAGTCCTTTTTTATATGGTTTTAATGAGTTTGAGTTAAGAGTAGTAAATAACTTGCTCCCAGGAAAAGAACCGTGTGAGGAGGCCCCGGGGCGCTACAGCCTTTACTTTGAAGGGGACAAATCCTTCTCACTTTAACAAATTGGTGTTTCCGCCCGTGACCTGGAAGCAGGACAACAGAGCCACCGACGGAAAAAGCTCCACAGCCTGCGGCCGAAACAACTGATAAGGTGAGGAGATTCCTTATTACAAAATATCTCCAGTGTTTTTACTGTTAAAACACTTTGGCTGTGTTGTGATTTTCTGAAGTGAGCTGAAGCTTTTTATGCAAAAGAGGACAGAGAAATTGCTCAGAGTGATTTTAGTTTTTGTTTTTGCGGTTTTTGTTTTGTTGTATTTGTTGTTTTTTTTTTTTTTTACATTGCGAACGTGTACACATAAAAAAAAAAAAAAAGAACAAAAAAAAGGAGAGAGAGAGAGAAAAAAGTCGTGCGTTCTGCTGTGGGTAGCGGTTGAAAGTCCGACTGAAGGCGACTGCGCAAACGTCTTCAAGAACTATACTATTCACTAGGATAAGTTGGTTGGAAAGCCCAACGGTTTCTGCATGCAGAAAGGGACGGTGATTTTATTCCCGGTCTGCCTGCAGACACGAAAGATGCACTTCTGAAAACAGACGCACAGACAACCAGTCACATAGCCGGCTAGAGTTTGCCAGTATACCTCCCATAAGGACATTTACGAAAAACCGAGACTGGAAATAAGCGAGCGGATCAGGTTGAAACGGACCTTTGAGGTGTTTTTCTCTTTCCTTCTCTTCTCTTATAAAAGGAAAGAGAGAGACGATAAAATGATATTCCTCATAAAACTAGAAGAGACTGATGCCCGGATTAGGTAACTTGTTTGTCTAATCCTATAAGTTGGTGGAGTGAACTAGGCGGAACTATATCTAAATCTTTTTTCTTTTCTCTAAATTTCCTTTCTTTTTTCCTTTTCACTGACGGACGCATTTTTTGACGGACACACTTCCTTGACGGACACAGTTGTTGACGGACGCGCTTCCTTAGCAGAAGAGCGGCTCACTGAAGGTTATAGGTAAAAGGTTTAAAGCCCAGAGGGATCTCACGTAAGACGTCGAGGTCTGATTTTATACACTGTGTGAACGGAAGGTGTGAAAGATGGATGCATGTGGACTAGAAATTGAATCCAGAAACACCTCGTTAAAAGCGAGTCTGGATAAAGGGAGAAATATGATCATGGCGAGTTATCCATTGAAGGATGCAGAACACCACATTAGAAAATTTGATGAATGGGTTGAAAAAATGAGAGAAGATGGAGTGTTTGGGGAATTAGAGGGGCCCCCTCCAAACACTTCACAACGTGGTTTTTATTTGGATACACTAAAAAATAGATTGTCACAAGCTCGTGAAAAAATGGCTGGTGCTGGTGTGTTCGGACGAGACAAACACCAGAAGGAAGAAACAAAACTTTTGGATCTGATTAGACAAACCAAGTTCAATTTTAGTAACTATTTTTCTGACAAGGACCCTGAACAGGAACAGGTGGAGCAAAACGGGGCTCAGGGAGGTGAGCAGGCACTCGACACTTCAGAGGGTAAGAAAAACCTTTAATGAGTACATCTAATATTGCAGAAACAGAGCCTATTATGGACCCCAGTCCACACCAAGGTGTCAGAGAAATCTTTCGTAAGGCTGGTGATGCAATGTTTCCATCAAACCCATGTGTGCAGATGCCTGTTATGGAGTTGCGTGAAGGTCAGATAAATTGTGAAATAAGGCCTACAGAGGAAGAATTGGGACAAGAGGTACGAAAGGAGTTTCAGATGCAAGATTTAATAGAGGAGGCGGTAAATAAAGCATTTCAGCATTTCAGTTCCTATTGTTATGAAAATGTCGATGTTTCTGTGATTTTTGGAGGTGAACCTTGGAAAGGAAAGCTTAAAATATAACAGGTTGATATATTTAAAATTTACGATGTCTTGAAATTAACATGTTAAAGGTAAGAAGATCAATTAGTACATTTTCAGTGCTGTAAACCCCAACCCCGGCCCAACATTGAGCTCCAGAAGGTGGATCACACAGAGCAGCCCTTCACTTAGAGGCAGGAGAGAAAAAGAAAAAGAAGACACAGAGAGACTGAGTGCACACAGGGCCGGTCACAGCAAGAGGCAGGGCCCAGGAGTCTAGAAGCAGTTTTTACCTTAAAGACATCTACCAATTACTACACTAGAATGCAGGTATTGTAATCTGCATTTAGAGTGACTGATTCAGGAGCTTATATTTGAAAATGTTAGACCACACAAGCTAAGGTTGTCAAACTGTAGCAAAGTGAATATAAATTAGACACTGATCACTGAGGATACTCTAAGGTGGATTAAATGGATCTTATCAAACAACTGCATTGTTCCCAAACAACAGGGAGCGGTTACATCAAAATGATAAATTATACTCAAGCTTTGAGTTCAGTGGATAAAAGAGAGGCAGACAGCAAGGTAGATGAAACTGGAGTGGGTGAGTTTGATAGAGAAGGGGAGAAATGGGCAAAGAAGATCGAAGTGCAGGTTCAGTAAGAATTAGAGAAAGGAAGTCAATGCAGCAACACTAGGGAGGCCGGGATCCCACTATTTGTTTAGTTATGGAGGTAGTTTTTGAGAAATTTCCAGCAGCAGTGATAGTTATTTTGATTGAGGGCAGTAACTGTCCTATTATGGTTGATACGGGGGCCAGATACAGCACCCTGAATCTTCACGTGCCCCCTGCCAAAAAACTACACAGGTATTCTGAGAACATACTACTTTTTTTTCAGAACCCCTTAGAGGTGTTCTCATATTTGAAAATTCAAACATGTCATTTTTGGGGGACGCTTGGAATTAAAAATAGTTGGGTGTGAAAATTTATTTTGGTGTCTAACGTGAGCAAATAAATCTTAGGTTTCCATAAATGTGCACATAGAGTTTAACAAGGATCCTAAAATGAGGTATTGAAAAAGCACTGTGCAGAGGCCTTAAGACCGGACTGGTGAAAAAAGATTTATGATTTTTGTTTAAATTGGGAAAAATCCTCTAAGAAGATAAATCTAAAATTGATACTGATGGATTAAAACAAACTTCATGTGGCCACTGCCCGTCTGTCTGTCCTAAATGTGGAATGCATGTGAGGTAGAATGTGTGGTGAAGCTGGAAATGATTAAGAATATTTTTTTGATGTGACATTAACATGATTTACATTTTTTACAGGATTGAGAAGGAGCACTGGGGCATAACAGAAGGGTAAAGATCAAACATGTTGCCTAGGGCCCTAAACTAGGAGGGTGACAAGACCATGTTGCTGTTGTAAGGTGTGAGGTAATTTTGAGTGTGGAGTGCAACAGATAAATCACACTTCGAGCTGAACTGGACGCAGCATATGGGCCAAGATACTCGCAGGAGCTCAGCAGATTAACGGGGTCAACTTTTTATAAAAACAAGGCTGGAGAGTTAAGAACAATTTCCCCTCGGGTGTGACCTGACCCTGGGTTTTTTTCAGCCTTCAGTTTTTATCCATAATTATTTTTATCTGCATAATACGCCGCTTGGAAATGCTTTCCAAGCAATCTAACTGATTAATTAATTTGCATTCTAATCATTACTAACACTAACACTACTCGTTCATCTAAATTACTTTTCGGCATGAAGTGTTAGATTCTACTACCTTTACAAATTTCTAATGTGAAGTGCATTGCTATTGACTAATGATGAACTTTTTGATTTGCTTTTCCCTGGTAACAAACCAGAGGGGTCATTTTACTTTTCCCTGCTTGTAGAGAGAGTAGACAGTGCGGCTGCTCAGAGCAGGCATGATTATTCAGGAGGCTCCATTTAAGGAGGATCAGGAGATCATTTTTGCTTTTAAACATGCTCTTTTTCTTTTCAGGCTGTGTTTGTAAATAACTCTTAAATGTTACCATTTTTTTCTTTCAGACAGGCTGACAAAAGTCTCATCCTCTCATTTGTGTTTTGCTTTCAAGATGTGCATTAACCCTTATTTTTCCCAACAAATGCAGTTCTGGCATGTGAAAGGGACAACTTGGCTAAAGAGAGTGACTAGAGCAAGAGAGAGAGGGGGTTCAGATAGTTGAAACTTTTTGATAGGAGGATTTGAATAGGTTCTGACTGACTGGACTGGACTTGGTTAGTAACTGACTGGATCGGAACCATGGATCAGGACATGAGAGAGATGGTGTGAGAACTAGCATGCCAGAGACAGGGTGGTGAGATTGTGGCTGCATGTTTTGTTCCCGCCGAAGGCCATTCTGGTGAGCTCTGAGTTTGTTTTAATTCCTCTCTGGTTCTGATATGACCTATGAGGAGAGATTGATGGTGGTGGTTTGAAGCCTCTTGCGACTTTTGTTGGGGTGGAACATTAAGAGCAGTCATGCCGACAGAGGCATTTACGCCAATGACAAGATGAACCAACAACTATTTGGAGAAGTCGGAGGCACCACTGGGGTTTTTGTTGTCTTACATGTTTGTCGCTGTTTGTGTCTGCATGTTTGTTTGTTTTCTGTTTTCTGTTTGTGTACTAACATCTTTAGCCTTTTATGGTTTACGGGGCACGATGTTAATTTTTTGAATAGTTTTGACTATACCACGGATGGAAATGTTTCAAAATGAACAATGGATCTTTTTGTTTGGAGAGACATTGACACTTTCTGAGTCACAGGATGGATTAACCTTACAAGGGGCACAGAGACTAACTTTGCTCCCAAAACTACAGAAGGAGGGATGGTTTGCAGCCGCTGAGATGCGGAACATTTAAGGAAAATGACTGGATGCCCACTGCTTCAGATGAGAAAAGAACACTGGCAGTGATGGGTTGATGGAGGTCAAGTGGGATCATCATCAGACAAGACGGATGAAAAAAGATAAGTGAACTGACACACCAGGTTTTCTTGTTCACAATGAAAAACTATGCTAAATTTTCTTTATATCATCAGGTGGAGTATTCTTAAAGAGAGGAATAAAAAGAGGATTTAGAGATGTTTTACTATGTGATAAATTAGACTGGGTTTTTTGATAAATAGTTTGGTCAGTTATTAATTAGCAGAATGTTAAAGGGACAACAAGTTGAAACTTTAATTTTTGGGAATGGTAAAGTTGCATCAACAGAATGCAATTTAGGGAATTATAACATTGAGCAAAATGTTTAAAGCAAATGATGGTTTCTTTTCAACATAAGCAATAAGGATGAAGACTTAATGAGTTAATGAGCTTATGGCGTTTCAATATCAGGCCCAGGAACTAAAACTTCACCATTTATTTTTTATTTTATTCTTATTTTATTTGTTTTGATTAATTTTATTTGGGGTTTTTTGTTTTGTTTTTTACTGCGAGCAGGGTTCATAGGTAGCATTTGAGGGGCTACCTGTAATTTGGGGGATGGGTAACCATACTTTTTATGCATGAAGCAGTAAGGCACACCTGACTTTACTACTTTCACTAGAGCTGCAGTTAATGCTTTAGAGGGGATGCACACTTTGAGTGTTTAGTTTATTTGAGATAACACATATGAGAGGAGATTATGTTTCCTGCACATTTTTTGGATCTGGTCAGGGGTCCAGATACACAGACTATACTATTGACTGGTTCTGGGGATGTTGGAACAGATTTTCTCTTTTCCTTGTTTTTATTTTGTTCTTTGTTCTTTGTTTTGTTTTGTTGTTTGTTTTCTCCTTGAACTGCACTGCTTTTTGGAGAATATTTTAAATGGACTATGGCTGGACACTTTGCATAGAGGGGGTGCAGTCGAATTCAACACCTTCAGGAACTGTGTACTGCTGAGATTTGGGAACGCAGCAGCGAGTCAGAGTACAATCCTGTGCTCTGAGCAGATGAACAATTCAATATGACATTTCCTCTTGAAGGGAGGAACACCTTTGACGCACTGTTTCCTTCTACCTCTATGTGATACTGCTGATGACACAGGTAAAGACTTTATTACTATGAAGAATATAAGAACACATGGCCCCAAGACTCTTATGGTTCAAAAGCTGCTGTGCGGTAACAGAGGGAAACCCTGATGGACTTAATCCCGAACATCAAACTTTTGCATGTTGGAGAGATCACTGCTCCAAGAGTCACTTCTCTTCCAAGACCAGTAGGCTAGGATGTAGTCCTGACCAGTTTCCGCACGTATAGATCTCCATATCACATAGATGCACACACACATACTGTCACGTAACAACACGCCCACACACGGTTAACGACTGGAAGCAACAACAATAAGGGGGTCCACATGCTTAATGAGGTTTTTCTTCGCATGCACTAACATTCACGGATATAAGGTCCAGGTGGGGGAGTTTTTAATAGGGGGAATCTGCGCCAAGCTGTTTTTTTTTTTCCTGTAGAGATTAAATAAACTCTCTAATAATTTTCTGGGGAGGGTGTAGCAGTAAACTGAAATGCAGTTATAAGTTTTAGTTTCGTCTAAAACTTAATATGCTATGATGTAGAAATGGTTTTAAAATTCATTCATTTAATCCATGAATTGAGTGTTACAATGTGTAAAAAAGGGTTAAATGTTTTCTAAATATTTACAGGTTCCTTGAATTAGATTATATTAGTTGCAGTGATTTTGAGCTTATATGAACAAAAAATGATGAGCTGAAACATCCATAGGATGTTCAGGCTGAATACATACTGGTATAAATAACTTTCAACTGCCAGGCATTGAAAGGTAGGTTATGTTAAATGTTTAATGTTTTTTGGGGATTTCTTTTTTATTTATTTTTATTTTTTGTTTTTTGAATAGACACTGAAATAATCTGCTGAAAAAAACACAGAGTCCATGGATAATTAATTTAAATGTTGTCAGTTTTATGGTGATTTAAGGGATAAGGGAAAGTAATTGTGGATAAGAATATCTGGTTGTGACTGCACTTAGATTTTGAGTGAATAAAGAATTGCTCATTGAAGACATTGTTTATCGTGATAAGAACACTGACTGCACTCTCTGTGTGTCGAAGGATCCCGGAGGAAAGGGTTGATGAACTGTGAAGAGAACAGCCCATGAGAACCACCACATGGATTCAGCATCTATCGGCCGCTGGACTGCATGGCGAACAAAGTGGCCGTGGAGGAGGCCATACGAGACTCTGATTGATTAATTAGATTGATGTGTGATAGAGACACTGAAAGAATTCATCATCATCAGTGATATTCACCATTTGTTTTTAACTCGGACCAGGATAATTCTTGATTTAACCTAATTGTGATGTATATGTTTTGATTTACCCGGGGTCACCCCGGTTTTTACTAC
>JAGKQL010000031.1:36419171-36431570 GCA_018398635.1 Cyprinodon brontotheroides | reverse complement strand
TTTGGGCAGAAACTGAACATATGCTGGATGATGGTGGGATTTTTTAATATGTCATATTAAATTAAGCGCTCACAGGGTTCATACAGGAATGAGTGACTCTAATTTAATGCTATTTGAAATATTTTTAATGCCATCCAACAAGAACCATGTACACAAGTTATTGGTGTACACAGGGGATTTACCATTAGGCAATACTAGGCAGTTGCCTAGGGCCCTAAGTTCTAAGGGGCCCCAAAAAACTTTGTTTCCATGTATGGTTAATACAACTAATCCTTATTTGTGCACACATTATGTTTTTGATAAAAATCCTTTGGCTAAAATGCCATCAGAACGGCTTGGATAAATAGAGAGGAAAAGGACAAGAAGAGAGGGACAAAACCTAGAACAAATAATGGATGTCCATTCTATTAACATTTCTCCTATCTGTAGAATGGGTCTGTTTTATGGGTTTTTTCCTCAGGGGCCCCTGCCTGTTTTTGCCTAGGGCCCCAAATTTCCTAACCACTCGAAAGAGTGTACATAAAATATGAAGGAGCTGCAAGCACAGTTCCATGACTCCTGTATGTATGTTAACACACACACATATATAACGTATATATATATCCTCTAGCTTTTCTCCTACTTGCAGCGAATATAATATATCCACCTAAATTGTTTTTATAAGCATTTTATTAAAGAATTATAAATACTGATATAAAACATATTTAAATAATTTTAGTGCCAATTAAGGCCTTGATTTAAAAAAAAAAAAAATGAATTTTTTAATTATTTTTATTGATCCGCTGAAACTCTGGTTCATCTTGCATGCGATGATCTTTACGACCCCCAAGAAAAACTCAGAGCGGCGTGTGCAGCCACAGTGGAGGATGGATGTTTGCTTTGCAGGGGGTCTGGAGCGGCCTGGATTTCGGTAAAATCCTTTGACGCGATGGCTAACCTGCATCTAACAAGATGAACTCAAAGAAGAGATGCTAGCGTAAATATATACTCGATTACTGCTCAGCAGGCTAAAAGCAGTTTAGGTTTGCCACGGCTAATAGTAGCCCTAGCCTAAGCTACCGCTAACAGTAGCCTTGCAAGAACAAGCTTTATTAAAGTGTATTTTTTGTGATTCACAGGAAGCAGTACGCCGTCTCCACAACTCGGAGACTAATTGCAGGCGCTATGAACCGGAGCAAGAGTAAGATTTAAAGAATATGCTTTCATTCTGCGGTAAAAGGCAATGGATACAGATAGATACCGATCATAGCTTTACATTTTGTTTTCACAGACCTCCTATTTGCTCGGAGTCATATCAGCAAGTCCAGATTTGCACGATGTTGATAAAGACGTACATTGTGTGTAAGTGACTTGTTTTAATGTTTTCTCCTTCCTTGTTACTGTGACTTGCATTTGATTTTTTATTCATACCACTCATTTAATTGTTTTCCAGCTGCCTGTAAGACGTGACATTTTCAGACCTGCACGCAGGAGCTTCAGATATACGCAGCCAGCCAACACGCTGCGTGCGGAGGCTACCTGCTCGGAGTCGGGCCAGAAGAAAGAGGGTAAGACTCTCTTTATTTGGTGACTATTTTTCAGGTGTATTAATAGATGTGGTGTTGTGTCCATATTTAGTGTGCTGATTCATTAGTTTTTCAGCTGCTGAAAGCGAGGCAGAGTGTGGTAGCAGATGAGTGAAGTGGGGAATCCTGAAGTTCGGCCGTCAGTTGGCAAAGCTTCTCGATGGATTGTGCCGGTCGCGCATTTCTCAGAGGGCCTGATCTCTCTGAATCCCTGTGTTAAGCTGCAGTCCCGGGTTAGAAGCTTATGCCGGCACAGGGCCACGCGCATTGTAGGTGTCTGCAGATCAGGACCCGCCCTCGAGGGAATACTGCCAGTTACCTCCAAACCTCGGAGGAAGCAAACGGACCGTTCACGGACTTATAGTTGTGTGTGTTTTAATAAAGCTTTTTCTTTTGCATAAACAGCTTCCCTGGCAAATGTCTATTTTCCTTTCGTATAAATTCATTCATGTCCTTGATGGTAGCATAATAATTGTGTAGTAGTGTAGGATGTACCATAAATACACAAATCATATGAATGAATAAAATATAAGGAATGAATAAATATATGAATGAATAAA
This sequence comes from Cyprinodon brontotheroides, assembly GCA_018398635.1. Taxonomy (NCBI): domain Eukaryota; kingdom Metazoa; phylum Chordata; class Actinopteri; order Cyprinodontiformes; family Cyprinodontidae; genus Cyprinodon; species Cyprinodon brontotheroides. The sequence goes on along the minus strand of JAGKQL010000031.1, from coordinate 36,429,445 downwards.
TATATATATATATATATATATATATATATATATATATATATATATATATATATATATATATATATATATATAGGCGTATATATATTATGCGTAAATATATATATACGCCAGCCATTCACGAGCGATTACCCTTGTTTGAGAATAGTGGTTTCAGCTAATACTGAGTAGTTTATTCAAGCCAGACCTGGCCAGCCGCGCTGGTTTAAGCTGTATCTATATGCGTTACTTTAGGGCCTATTAGTACAGCTGATCGCTTCCACATACGCCAGAGTCCGCTTCCGGCTATGTTTGTGGCACGACAAACGCCGACAAGCATCGGGGAAGTTGCAAATTGTCGAAACTGACAAAATCAGGCAGATTTATTGAAGCTTACGGGGGTTTACGGGACAAAATCTCACTTTTCATGCAGTGGTTGGTTGTATTATAAGACTTTTCACTGGTTCCCTGCACATTTTACAGATGACTGTGGTTTGTTTTTGTCTGACTTGCCATGACCGAAATACTGCCAAACTGGTGAACTACAAAACCCTTCTTTGGAACAATTTCCTCCTCCGCCTCTCCTTGCTGCGACATCTTCATGTGCTCTGCGTTGTGGCTTCTGAGAGGGCGGGCGCTTTTGGTGACGCCGCGCCTTTCCGGGTCCGCTGGCTGTGATTGGTTGGGAGGAAGTAGTGACTAGCATAAACCTACATGATAGGCTACAATGAGAAGGAAGGAAAACTGCGCTTCTATTGTCGAACTTTTATCGACCCTCTTTTTTTCTATTGCGCCACACGTCTGTCGATCGATATATATCGTTATTGTTGAATTATAAGCCCAGCCCTAATATATATACATATATATTTATATATATGTGATTTCTATAAAACATTCAAAATTCTAAATTCACTCCTTTAGGATTCTTTTCTAACTTATTTGATTCTGGTCACAGGCAAGACATTGTTTGGATGGAGAAATGAGTGGTTAATAGTAGAGAAGTTACAGAGAGGTGTGTTAAACTACAACTCTGATTCTTGGTCTGCATCCTGGTTTGTCAGGGTTTTATAGCACTATTAAATTTGGCCCGATTCCTAGAAAGAACTGAGCTGCACCATCCAAAGAGGGATGGATGCTGTCTCTCCAAATCAGACCAGGTTTTCCCCATAAAGATTGCCAGCTATCAATGTAGCCTGTTTCGTTTTCAGGAAACCACCTAGACAACCAGCGATTGAATGACTAAATGTGTTATCACTGGTCCGATAACGGAGGGGACTAGGAAAAATTATGGAGTCCAACATTGTTTTGGAAAACTTACATAACTAATTTTAAGTGATTTCCATTGGTTGTATGTATATTTCCATTGTAGTTGGATTATTAATCACTGAATGATTCAGCACTGAAATACATAACAGGTTGTTGCTAAAACCTCCCAGACCAATCAGGTCTTCCAGTTCAAGCCAAGTCTTTACACTCAGAAATGGAACCAAAAATGGAAAAGCAGTATTTAGTTCCTATTCTCAACTTATCTGGAAAAAAACTCCCAGAAGAATGTAAAAGAGCTGAAAGCCTGAGTTCTTTTAAATCAAAATTTAAAACGAATTTGTTTGACTGTTGAAGTTAAACTATTAAAAAGCATGTGATATGAGGGGGTCATGGTATTAAATCTTCATAAAACGTTTTAATCTGCAAGTGAAGAGAGTTTACGTGCGTATTAAATCAATCTGCCTGTACTGTATGAGTAATTATGACATGGTCTTTCAGCAGAATTCAGACTTCATAGTGAAAAGATAACTGTTAGATATTACCAGACACTGTTAAATCTGTTTGACTTCATGTTACTTTTAAAAGTTTGAAAATGATATGAAATGAATCAGACATTCTCTCCATTTATGCACATACAACAAACACATATGAAAATACTATGGGAATTTGAAAGCAATGCCTTTTTCATATTCAAAGACATCACGTGTTTATAACGTATGCATGGCCAATGAACATTTTTGTTGGTTTGGTTGTTCTATATAATGTGCTCTTTTACTAGCTGAATAAGATTATCTTGTAAAGTTCCCAGCTACGACCCAGTTTCACCATGTTATCAGTCTTAGGGTGCTGTGTGCGTGTGTATGTCTGTGTGTCTTGAGCGGAGCTGCAAGTGATTGCCGCAGGCAACAGGTCAAGATCATTAACTCTCTCCTCTGTGTGTGTTTGTGCATGATTGAGGGAGTATGAAGAAATTGAAATGCAGTGGGAGCAAACAGGTGGTGATGTTTTGCTCAAAGAATTTACTTTAAGTGTGTGTATGCATGTGTTTGTGTGTAGTGAGACATTGTGGTCTTGTTTTATCTCAATGTGGGGAAAGTATTTTGTAAAATATCCTACATGTGGGGACATACAGGCACATATGTGGACATTCAGCTGTTCATAGTCAACAATTCCTAAATTGCATTTTGAAAATTTAGTTTTTGAACACTTTCTTCACGTATATATCTCCTCTCCAAAAAATGATGAGGCAAAACATTTTAAAGGCAAGTTTTTCTTAAAATGTTTATTGTAAATTTTCTACTTGCAGTTTTAATAATCCAAATCATTTATTGAAAATACTTCTTGAGTGCATTACAGAGCTATAAACAAATGAGTCCAACATATCTTTTACATGAATTTCTATGGTTACCAAGGCTTCTTTAGTAAATTTAAGTTTGGACTTTCAACGTGTCATACAACTCTACTGTAGCTCTGTTCTGTTTGAAGCAAACCTCTGGTCCAATTTCCAACCTTTTGCTTAAATTGTCATGACCATGGCTCTTAGAGCTGGCCTAATTGCTCAGTTCTTTCACGTGCCTAACTGTGCCCGCTTTCCAATCAGGACTGTTGGGATATATTGCCACAATGGAGCCCAAATCATGATGAACCATTTCAAACCACCCTCCTTTCCTTTTGCACAAAGAGAACAAAGGATGCTCTGTAAACTTCTGGAAAATTCCAGCCAAAAGGGACAGTCAGCTCACGCATGGACCAATCAGCTGATGAGGAGGCTGAAACTTAAACAGGAAATACCCCTACATCATTCAGGGAAAACTGAGAGAGATCAATCTTTCTCTTTCCCCAGGGTTTACATGCCTGTAAGGAGAGGCCCGTTTCACGTGAAATGCTAAAAGAAAGCTAACTGGAAGTAGCTTCCATTTTCCTACGTCAAAACCTGTCCGCTGAACTGGGTGAGACGGGGATATCCGCAACTAAATGCTGTGTTGATTTTCCCCCCTTTGTGAGGACCTCGCTACAGATATCACGGCCTATCGGCAGGGGGACACTTCTGCTTTGATAGCCTGTGAGTAAACCTTCCTCGACCTAAAAGCCCATCAAGTCCTCTGCTGTATCATCAACCTGACTTAAAACTTTTCCGAGAATGGACCCCTGGTGAATTTTTGACCCTAGTAGAGCTGAAGCCGAGCAGGCAGATGGGAGAAGTTTGAATCAATGCTGATGTTTAATCTGTGCTGGTTATAAGAACTCTGGTTCAATGGTTGAAATAAGTGTGCTGTGAAAAGCTGCACGTGATATTTCTTCCTTCCTTTCTTTCTATCCTGTCTTCTTTCTCTTTCTGCTTTAAGGTTAGTTATAGAGAATTTGCTCACATTCAACCGCGTGTGGTCACGTGGTTGAGGACCTCTTGTTACAAGCTGACCCCCCCTCCTCCTCCCTTTCTTCACATGAAGAGGGAGTCTCTCACACATCTATACACACACACAGATACATTCCCCCCACACATGCACAGCCCTGTTTATGCCGCTTTGCTAAAACAACTTCTGCTGCTGTTGTTAATGCATTTTAACCATTTATCATTTTAAGCTGAATGTAATTTATGTTGTATTAATTGCACTGTTGTTATCATCATACCTGCTGCTATTCCAAGCAGACATTAGTCAATGTACTAACATCTGACCTATCTTAGGCAATCTCTCTTTTCTTTTTTTTTCTTTCAAACTAGTCATTTAGTCTACCTTGTGTTTTTTTTCTAATAGCGTGTAGTGTTTGCAAGATGTTAGATTTCTGTAATCCTGAATTATTAGAATAGATATGTCATTGTTTAACTTGCAGTGGTTGTAATTCATATACGGATGCTGTATCACTCAGGCCAGATCCACCCTCTTTTGGTTATAGTGTGAATAAACAGAGACAAATAGTTCTTTGAGGTATAATTAATAGTTCTGCTGATAACCTAGCCTAGGTCACTAAATTGGTGTGGATACCTGGATTTTAACAGTCGGTCCAGGAACCATCCAGAGGTGAAATAAGTTGAATAAGTTAAATAATTAACTATAACTTCTAGTTAATCATTTATTCATTATCTGTAGGATATCATTTTGCAAAACAGCACTCATCCTACTGCTCCTTCTTCTTTGTATACAGTCCCAGCTATCGGGGCCATTCTTTCAGTTTGACTTTGAGGTTTGAATCATTGCTTATGCCATGTTTTATGTTGTCATTCACGGAGGCCAGTGGTGAAAGAGGTTTTTAGTATTTGTTGGAGTTCTCGTTCATATCATGTCTCTTATCCGCTGTGCATGCCCTGTTCCTGTCTTTGCTTAGTGGAGGGAGCGAGTTCTATCGTAACATAGCTTTTCCTGTTATCCTGCATTGTTCTGCCTCTCAACTACTCTGCTTGTGTGATGGCTGCATATACAGCCTTACAGGTGTTGTAACATATCATTTGATATTTAGCTTCTTTTTCATATAGAAAAGGCAACTATAAAAGGTGGCCCCATCCAGGAAACACATAGCCAGGCAGACGAACTCTGTGTAACTACTCAGGTCTGATATTTAGGAAGGCCACGCGTCATACTGATGTCTTTGAACATTTCATTCTCTCTCTCATCTTCTGTTTTATGTTTTCTGTTAGGGACTGGGGTTACTGTTGGGATCTGGAGATCTACCATCTGTCTCCAGCAGAGAGCACTGTGGGTCTCCTGGGCTGGAGCTTCCAACACACCTGAAGCTCATCAGCCCATCAGGAGACCTTCCTACAGCAGCAGTCAGACCTTCCTTCGACGCCGGAGTGTTGACCAAGTTTTAATTTAGCAAAACCTAAGCCTCTGTTAATCTGGTGAATCACAGACTCTAGAGAGAAACTGGATTCTAACCTTCGCCTCTGTCTTCTTTACTCACAGAAAGCCTGACTGCAGGACTGAAGTCTGAAGCTCTGGATGAGCTTTACCTGGAAACCTGCCTGCCTGCACAAGTAAGCTAAACCTGAAGATCTCTCAGTGGATTCCTCCTTCAGCTCTCAGGGAAGAGCTAGAAGCTAAACCTGAAGATCTCAGTCTGGATTCCCTCCTTCAGCCTCTCAGGGAAGAGCTTGTAGTGTGCTAAACCTGAAGGTCTCAGTCTGGATTCCTCCTTTCAGCTCTCAGGGAAGAGGCAGGAAGCTAAACCTGAAGATTTTAGTCTGGATTCCTCCTTCAGCTCTCAGGGAAGAGCTAGGAAGCTAAACCCAAGTATGAAACTCTCTTGCCAGAAGCTAGACGCTGCTGCTGCCGAGTTCTCTGCTACTTCCACATTCTCTGGACCCAACCGGTTTCCCCTCTCAAGGATCTGTCAGAACCTCTTCAAGATATCAGTGAAACCAGTCCCGGACATGCACCAGGACCAGTCCTCCTTAACTCTGTGTGTTGTCCTAAATAAACATTGTTAAATTTTCCTCTGTCTCCAGTTTGGTGTTCTGCATGTGGGTTAAGTCCATTGATCCAATCATGACACAGAGATGAGAAAAAGAATTTCTAGAAACAGTAGTACATTAAAGATGTCAAGCTGTTCAAGAAACTCTCCAGTGAACTATCTCTGTTGGTTTTGCCCCCCAAAAATTAGGATATAAGATAAGCCCTGGTCTACATTTTAATGGGAACATTGCTCCTTTGTGGTCACCAGATTGTTGTCATGCCAGCAGAAAAGCATCTGCTGCATTGTGAATAATTCTGGCAAAGAGTCATGCACCGTAATGTCCTACCTCCTGCACTGTGATTGGTCTGGCCAAATCTTGTCGGAGTCAGTGGTGGTTTATTTCCAAGGCTAGTTGTGCATGTCTTATTTAGATTAATTCATAGAGCAGCTTTTTTTAAATTCGAAGATATTTTGATAGATATGAAATCTGCAAAGCTTTCATTAAGATTCTATAACTGCTTTGATTTTTACTTAGGACATGTGTCTGTAACCTCTGCTTCTCTTGAATTCTTCCTTTCCAACTCTTGAGGTGAACATTCTACTCCTGGATGAGCATATGGTGGCAGTAATCATTCACTTGCATTGCTTTGTTGCCTCTACAGCAATCCCTCACATTGAGCACGCATGCAGCGACATTCAAAAGGAAAAAATACCTTTTAAGAGAAAGAAACCTACAGCAGAACCAGAACCACAGTGCGAGTAGTCTTCTGCTGATGTGCACTGGGGGTTCAAGGAGAGAGAAGCAAACACAAATGAAACAAAGAAGCGCTGTTTCATATTCATCATGTTAGAAAAGGTAACAGTAAACTAGCTTCACAGGTGGCTTTGTCAGGAAAAGAAATAGTTAAGCATATGAGCTTTGAACCAGAAAAATAACTAAATGGAACATTTACAGTGTCCTGGGCCCTGCCCTTCTTGATATATAGGAGCTCTCTTTAGCATAGGGAACTTGCAATGTCCCCAACTGGCATTAAGGAGCTATAAGGAATTATTTAAATAACTCATATTCAAAGCCCAACTTTAAGTAATAAATACAATGATATTATTGCTCCATGTGTACTGTGGGAGAGTGTCTTGTTGCTTTCAGCGGAGACTGCCCCTTCAAGCAGTATATATGGCCAAAAGTTGTGGGCAACATGTGATGCCAGGGCAAGATTTGACTGGAAAATGAAGGCATATAAAGAAAAACCACAGGATTGTGTTCCTTAGAAGAAGCAAGGGGAATGTACAGCTCTAGAGATAATACTAAGACTCACGGAAGTTATATTTATATTTCTCTTTTTTTTTTTCTCAAAAGTATGCACACATCAATTACTCAGCGCAGTAAATGACTCAAAATAAGCATTTAACTTTAACAATTTTAAACTGTAAAGGTATAAATAAAAACAAACTGATATGAAAGATGTTTCTTTTAAGAATCAACTCTGGGGGTGCTCAATACAAATGAATACACTTACCAGATTGGCATTATTGGAAAAGGCTGAAAATCATGAAATAGTTTCCTTGAGCTGCTTTATCACATAAAATTATTATAAAATAGAAAAATGCTTGTGTTTGTAATGTATCAAAGTGTAAAGAAATTATAGTTTTACATGTTGTATTCACAGAAGCCTTTAAGTTTTTATTTCAATCTAAATTACTTATTTTACTGAATAAAATGTTGGTATTTAAGCAGAGAAGTTCTAAGCGAGTTTTTACGTCAAGGGATAAAAGGGTGTACATATAGATAGTCACAATAAAAGCTGAAACTATAGCTATTTTTGGAAGAGAAATTGAACTAAGCACCAGAAACAGGACCAACTGTCTTTTATAATCAAATGTGTTATCAACTGGCAGTTGCCAAGCTAATATTTCCCTTTAGATGGTTAAACAGGACCAGACCAGATGAAGCTACTATGATGGGAAAAGCAAAGATAACATTAATTTAGGGATTGAACACTGCAAAATAAGAGAAGAGAGATAGAACAAAGAATGATGTCAAGTAGTCCTTAAGTCCTCCTGCAGCCAAACCCTATAGTAAGGGTGTAAGCCACATGGATTAAAACAAATATACACTTAGACTTTAACACTTATCAGGTGACCTCTGACATCAATTGACTTAACTAAATTATTAAAGAATATCCAAATGAGGAATGCTGAATAAATGCAAACCACACATAAACACTTTTATTCTTAAAGAAAAATGAAAATATTTTTTTAATTCCCATTCTCAATTATGTATTGCTTTGTGATGATCAACCACATTATATTTAAATTACATGCAATAAGGTTTGATAAGAATTCTGATTTTCTTTAGAATGTTCTAAAGAAATTATCTGTACACTCTCTTGTTCAAATGAAAATACCCTGAGTTAACTACTGGTGTTAGTTTAAAAGCTTACACTTTCATTTACAGCAAGTTTTCCCTTTATTTTTGGAAGTTTAAAATGCAAGATATTGCTGCAGAGTTACAAAAAAAAAAGCAGAAGAGTTTATCTTTTGCTGATAGCATGTTCACTAACGAGGATAAGCTTGGTTTTAGAATTGCACTTTTTTGACTACATGTCGAAGAAGGTCTTTAGCTTGCCTGGGGTCAGGTGTCAGGGGCCAAATGTCAGCAGGCTGAAATGACAGTATATTTTTGGTGCAAACAAGACAGCTATTTAAGGCTAAATAAAGAGGCCGGACAGAAAATTATACTGGCGGTTTGTCGAATGCCATTTATCCACCCACCACGCTGGTCAATTGCAGCCATATGTGAACTGACTAGGGGGTCTGCCTTACTGCCACCATCTGTGTGCATGTGTGTTTCCATTCATAGTTTGGTTCTCTTCTGTTTTTTTTATGCTGGCATCTTAGCTTTCCTGTGTGTAAATACACACTGCCTTTTCTCATATAAATGTGTTGCTTTGGACCACCGCTCTCATGCAGTTTCATTCTGCAGTAGCGCTGGTGCACTTGTGTGGTTTGTCTGTGTAAATGTTAGTACCTCACAGTTCCTATGTTTCTGAGGTAGCCTCTACACTTTTCAAATTGGCCTTAGAAGTCAAAACATGCTGTCCACTTTTGGGGAACCGTCCTCCCACTGCATACAGAATCAAATCCTTTTGAGAGGTTTGTTTATGCTTCAACCTCCAAAACCACCCAGGCTTCGGCCTAAACTTGACATTTACAGTATGCTACAGCAAATGTCTTTAGGATGAAACTGAAAATGCCAAATGACAGGGAACAACCTCAGCATGTTTCTTAGAGGTTATTATGACAAAGACTTCTGTAACTAAAACAAATATATGTGAATTTTCTTGACCTTGAGTAAAATATGGCAAAACGTTTTTTTTTTTACAAAAGAAACACAAAGGTTAAAAGAATTTTGTATCCTACTTGTAGCAGAAACTGTAACAATTTTTTTTTATTGTGTTGAAGGATTATGTGAATTTGTCACAATGACACACACATGCTTTTTTGTGAGTCTTTTAACTATCAAGCTTCTTTATAAAAATTTAAACACAGGCAGCATCCAAATTCAATACATTGGTAAGGACTCTTTAACCAAGGCAGGAATATGACAGTAGCAGTGTATGACGGTAGGAAATGTATGACAGTGGGAAATGTAAATTGGCGTTGTTTTCATTTGGTTTGAATCAAATAAACCAGATACCGCAAGGCGTCCAATGTCCTCATCCATATTTTGTCGTCACGCGTGGCTGCAGTAAACTGGAAGTAAAGTCTGCAATCTAGCACTAACCCCTGATCAGTAATGTAGCGAAGTTTCAATTTGGGAAATTGTTCTTATGTTAACCTGTCATTTAAGAATGGCGATGTTGCTTCCAGCCATGTTTCTTGCAATAATAGGATCATTGGTGAAGACAGCGACAGCAGAAACAGATGATCAGTGATGAGAGTAGAGGTTCGCTACGTCAGACCAGATCCGGAAAACAAAGCCAAAAACAACCTTAATGAGAGTGTAAAAACGTTCTGCCCAATTTCAGGGAACTTATTTGAATTTTTTCATTTCCATCAAGCTTATCTATTACCCCATTTACACTACCCTTGAAAAACCGATCCATGCCGAGACCTGTCCAAGCTCGGATCAGTTAACCAGGCCGAGCTTGTTCTGACGACCATTTACACATCATGCTATCTCGGTTCCTTGACTCCTCGCCTCTGCTGTATTATTGCCAGTATTGAAGGAGAAAATCAAGCAGTTGGTGGCGGTAATGCAACAAAAGTTGTTTGCCAACCGCCATAGAACACAAGAAGAAGAAGACGAAAAAGGAGGGATTCAAGCAAATCAAAATGGCGGCACCCGTCAAATTCAGAAAGTCATGAGCTTGATTATTATTATCATCCCATGTCGCACCACGCTCTTTTAGAAGCCATAATTTAAAATGTTGCATGGCCAAGATTTCGATTGTTGTTTATAGTTGTTCTTCTTCTTCTGTTTTGTGTTGGTTGGCAAGCAACTTCGGGAGAGGTGACTACATGACACTACTGAAAGAATGGTTACCGTCCCGTAAACTCCGCGCAGATCTCCCTGATTTTCGTTAGTTTCCGACAATTTGCAACATGGCCGTTTGTCAGTGCCACAAATTGTCGGAAAC
>JAGKQL010000031.1:36384321-36419049 GCA_018398635.1 Cyprinodon brontotheroides | reverse complement strand
TTTATTCATATATTTATTCATTCCTTATATTTATTTTATTCATATGCTGTGTATTGCTGTTATCCTACACTACGCATAATAAATCATAGGCTACCATCAGGGATAATTGAATCTCTTATACAGGAAATGAACATTTGCCAGGAAGCTGTTTATGCAAAGAAAGAACTTTATATAAAACAAACACAACTATATACAACGCGAAAGATTCGCCCACACATGCGTATCCAAAATTACAACTCTCGTGAATCTGTCCGCTTTGCCTCCTCGGGGTTGAGGTAACTGGCAGCATTCCCTCCGAGGCAGGTCCGATGTGCAGACGCCTACTGTGCGTGGCTCTGTACTCCGGCATCGCTTCTAACTGGGACTGCAGCTTAACACAGAAAGTTCAGAGCAGATCCAGCCTACCTTAAATGACGCAAGGCCATATGCCAATCCATCCGGGCCAATCGATCTTTCTATCTTCTTCGTCACAGACATGAGGTCGACGGTGGCGGACTTCCAGAGTTCCACCTTTCTCACATGAGCTAGCACACTCTGCCTCGATTCCAGCAGCTGTAAAAAAAAAAACAAAAAAGTAATGAATCAGCACTATGCGATGGGATGCACTGCGCATTATGGACACAAACACATCTATCAATGCACCTGAAAAATAGCTCAACACCAAATAAAGTCTTACTCTCTTTCTTTTTCTGAATGCTTGGCAGCTTCCTCGCCACGCTAACGCAGTTCTCTGGCTGCTTATATCTGAAGCTTCCCAAGGCATCAAGGCTCCCTTTCTCATAATACGTCTTACAGGCAGCTGGAAAACAATTAAATGAGAGTGGTATGAATAATAGGAGGTCACCGCCTCATTATGAGGCGAGATTAGTCTGTGAAAACAAAATGTAAAGCTATGATCGGTATTCATCCGTATCTATTTCCTTTTACCACAGAATGAAAGCATATTCTTTTAACTCTTACCCTTTCTCCGGTTCATAGCGCCTGCAATTTGTCTCAGAGTTGTGAAGACGGCCGTACTGCTTCCTGTGAATCACAAAAGATACACTTTAATATTTAATAAAGCTTGTTCTTGCAAGGCTACTATTAGCCTTAGTATTTAGCTTTTAGCTTAGCTAGCAGTAATCAAACATATATTTACGCCCCAAGCTTCTTCTTCTTTGAAGTTCGTCTCTCCTATCACCAGCCCGACTGCAGAGTTGCCATTATCGCTGGCCCAAGAGTGAGTTGAAGGTGCAGTTGGATCGCGAGACATCGGCCCAGCCATTGATCACTTACCAGCAAAATCCAAAACAAAGGAACTGGAGATAAAGTTCTTCTGAGTATAGCTCCTCCAGTCACATATGCAGGTCATTGTTATACGGAAGGACTCGGGAGAACAGCTGTGTCTATCATGTTTTGTTTTTGTTTTTTGCTTTATTGGCAATTTCGTGTAACAATACAGAATAATTCAAACATCAAACAAAGATACACAGCAGTTGGTGTTTTATAACTTTAACAAAAATGAGACATAGAATGTAAAAAATAAATAAAAATAAAACAAAGGAAACAAACATATAAATAAATACAAGGCTGTGGATGACATGCCCTCTATGAAACATGCTCATACAAGACATATAAAGCAATTTTCTATTCTTTTTAAGGCCATACCACCCTTAACACACTTGATCACGTCTGATCTTGGAAGCTAAGCATGGTCAGGCCTGGTTAGCTCTTGGATTGGAGAACCCCTGGGAATACCAGGTGCTGTAAGCTTTTTTGGGGAGTGGAAGTCTAGTGGTTAGGGCATTGAACTTGGATACCAGAGGTTCTGAGTTCATGCCCCACTCCCACAGACTCCCTCTCTAGGTCCCTGAGCAAGACCCTTAAACCCAACACTGCTCACAAGGTGCAGCACAATAGCAGCCCACTGCTCTCCAAAAGAATGGGTTAAATGCAGAGAATTAATTTCCTTTGCTTTGTACTTGTGACAATGTAATGACGATTAAGTTTAATTCTATTCTATTGTATTCTCTGTAATGTTTACAGTTCATGAAGTCAGTTTTTGAGGTCTTGCTATACAAGCCTAAAACATCATTCAGTCCAAGCTCTTTTTTTAAATGAAGTTTGTTTTCCTCAGCTATATTGTGGAATTTTGTGTTTTGTTTTTACATTTTCATTCACATATGTTTTGATATGGACCTGCTGCACATCCAATTAAAGATACTCCCTTGTCTTTTCATCAAGTCTTCCTTATACTGATAGTTCTTTTCAGCCATTTACCGGCCTTTCCTTCTGTTTCCTTTCTTGTCATGCCTAATTACCTCTTGACCTTGATCTAGCTCAGCAATTCCCTGCCAACACAAGAATCATTTTCTAAGAACTATTTGCTTTTTTTTCTTCAGTTTTTTAAATCATACTGATGGAGCTGGATGATGTTGTCCATGTATTGAATGACCATTTTTGATTTGTGAGTGTTTGGGTTATAGTTTTATCGTCTTTTACATTTCCTAATAGGGCTATTCGGTCGCTGTATGATGGCAAATAGCACTTCTACTATCTTTAGCTGGATCATGCTGGTATCAGCCTAAATGACAACACTGAAATATAATTACTTTAAAATAAAAGGTCAATAATATGTAATGTTTGATTAGATATGAATTACAACATTTTTCCATTACATTATATGCTTAGCATTAAAGCTATCTTCATGATTTAAACATGATGATTTTAAAATAGTGAGATTATAGATTTCAAAGTGCTTTATGTCATAAAATAATCAAGTATTCCACAAAGGCATTAAAAAAATCCAATGCCTCAAAATTATAAGAGTCATCAAGCAAATACAATGAGAAAATATTGATCCATGTTCTACTTCCTACTTATTAAAGCAGTGGGAAATTCCAGTTCCTGAGGGTCAGTATCCTTTAGATTCACCCTTGGTAACACACCAAAGTCAAACTGCTGACTTACCTCCTTAGTATGCAGTCAGTTCTTCCAGAGTCCCCTAAATCATTTATTTACTTGATTTAGCTGTGTTAAACCAAAGGCACATCTAAAAGTACCAGGATACCGGCCCTCAGGAACTCGAATTGCCCTCCGGTGTATTAAAGACAGTTCTAAGCAGGTGGGTTTTCAGTCTTGATTTAAAGGTACTTTGTGTTCCAGCTGTTTTGCAGTGTTTTAGGAGTTTGTTCCAGATTAGAGGTGTCAGGGTTCCTGTGTGTATGTGAGAGTGCGAGTTATGCATCTCTTCCAGAGAGGATCTTTATGGAGAACCTGGGTAGTCTACAAAGGGGGAGCTCATCAGTCTCATCAGAGTGCTGGGGTTTAGAGGGCATTACAGACTGATCCAGAGCTCCAAACATATTGTACTCCAGACAGGTTACATAGCTTTATCCAAGTAGAAAAGACAGACGGCCTTCTCTCAGCTCACAAAATGCTTTTGCACTCCGCCACGTAAAAAGTGGACGGATGAAAACAAAACAGTGGGCGAGCTGAGTAGGCCAGGAGGAAGCGATGTGCCAGGCAGAGGAAGCAGGGCTGCAGAGGGGGGCTAACGGAAAAGCTACGAAGGAATCCCAAGAGACCACCACAATCAATCCTGCTCTCCAACTTCCGCTCATTGGATAACAAAGTGGATACTTTCTGACTTGAACTCTCCTCAAAAAAGGAGATTTGTAACTGCTTCGCCATCATTCTGACTTAGCTCCATTCAGCAATACAATACAATGCTATTAGCCTGGAGGGGTTAAAGCAATACCGCGCCGATAGAAACAAAGAACTCAGTGGTAAGGCTCCTGTTGGCAGGCTTTGTGTGTACATAAACAACAGCTGGTGTAAAAATGCTAGATCTATTGCTAGCTTCTGCTCTCCAGACATTGAGTTTCTGGCTGTTAACTGAAGACCGTTCTATCTGTCCAGAAAGTTTAGCATTGTTAGCATTACTACTGTTTATGTGCCCCCAGCACTAGAACAAAAAAGGCCATGAGGATTCAATATCATTTCTGAGCTCCTATCTGCACACAGAGGGTGTTTTCATCATGTGTGGGATTTTAACCAGGCTAACTTGAAGACTGTTCTCCCCCATTTCTACCAATATGTGGACTTTGTAAAGAGGGCTTGGTCGTCATGACGTAAGCACTTTGCATCGCCGCCATCTTGATGGCCTCTTTTACCGCTGCTCAGACTACTGCCTATGACTACCGCGTGGCACTGTACTCCCTCTTAGCTGTGTTTTAATTTGATTAATTTCACCTTAACTTGGTTTCAACCATGGTGAAAACCGTCAAGCTGTATTGTGGGCTGTAACAGCGCCAACACATGATCGCCATGGGAAAAACATAGAAAATGGGTTAACTTTCCACCGCTTTCCTGCCTGGAGGCGCAACCACGGAGACCAAGTGCCAGAGATAAAGAGTCGTCGGCTAGCTTGGATCGCGGCTGAAAGAGGCGACCAAACATAACTTTCCACAGTATTCCAATGTCATTGAGAGTGTGTTCCCTGCATTTTCATTCTGGTAAGTTAAAGATGCACGGTTTTTTATTTTATAGCCTACTTTGTTTCTTTCCTTCAAAGTTGGGATCTTTTATGGGAAAATAATAAAAAGCGACGCAGTGGGAAAAGGCTCAAATACGTGAGAAACCCGAGGGTTGGCAGTTATCGTTACTAACTACACCTTTGAAACACATAGCAGCTAGTTAAAAGTACATTACATGCGTGAGTGGTTGTTAGCATTAGCGGTTAGCTTGTTGCTAAACTAGCAGGTTCCAGAGCCCATCTGATCACAGCTTACCTTACGTACAGATTACTGTGTTCCCACTGTTTGCTGGCTTTTCTTTATGATCTTCAGCTCCCTGAACCCTTCCATTCATGAACTGCACATGAGACTCCAAGGACTTGTAGCTTGGGAACTGTTTAGGCGCTCACTCATCGGTGCTCCACTCGTTGTTTGGAACTTCATATGGATCCACATCATTAATAACGCTGATTTTGTCAACATACCGGTCTGTGGCTTCTCTATTTAATGTGTCCTGGTAAATTCCAGATCTTTTTACATCTTTTTTCTCTCTACTTCTACGTCTCTTCTTTCAACAACAATGTTGTATCAGAGCTATGTTTGCGTAGCCGTCAATATGGCCTCGACGTCCCACAATGCAACGCGGATCCCGAGCCCTATTGGGGCGATAACACTTTAGACCTGGTTTACTCTAACATCAAAGATGCATTCTGAGTAGCCCCACGTCCCCACCTTGGGTCATCAGATCACCTCTCTGTCATGCTAATTCCTGCTTACAGGCTCCAGCTGATTAGGGCTAAACCAACATGTAAAGAGATCCAAGTGAGGTCTGAGGGTGCTATGGAGAAACTCCAGGACTTTTTTTTAAAGCTCTGGCTATAACATTTTCAAAGCTGCAGCTACACCTGACAACTAGATCAACATTGTACGAATATGACATGACTGTCAGCCTACATCAACAAAAATGCATTGGGACATCGGCACCACAAAGACCATCATCACCCGGGCCAACCAACAACCCTGGATGACTGAGGAGGTTTGTAGATGGCTTAAAGCACAGAGCTAAGCCTTCAATTCTGGTGACAGGGGGGCACTAAGGACAGCAATAGCCAACTTGAACCATGCCATCAGGTCAGCGAAGCAGAACCACAGGCAGAATATCCATGAAATCTTCCATGTTACCAGTAACACGAGGAAGGTGTGGCAAGGTTTGACAGGGTTCTATTATGACTTGGTCATACACATAAATGACTGGCCAATGGCGGAGATAAGTTTAGTGATTTTTTTATTCAGTTATTTTTTCTTCTGGTGAACAAAGACGGTTGGTGCAAAAATATTTACATGGACGTCCAAGGCAGGTTAAAATCAGAGAAAGAGCTGTACTTTCAAAAATCAGAATCCATCACCTTCAGTGTGACATCTTAGGAGTCCAGCCACAGACTGACTCCCTGTGGAACAGAGGCCTGCTTTTAAAGCTATAGGCTCCACCCAGAGAAAGCAAAAAATAAAAAATAAAATAAAAACTAAACAATTACTTCTGACTCACTAAGTAAACAGAAATAATGATGTTGATAATGATAACAATAATAACAATAATACCATACTAAAGAGAGAAAAAAAAAAATAATAATAAACTTGTAATCAAAAAGACAATACTCAATTTAATACAACACACTCTGTACGTTCTGATGACATCACTACGTCATCGCGTGACTCCCTCCCAGCGCGCTACAATCCGGAAATAAACCTGTTTGAAAATAGAAGCAGAAAATATACTTGGTTGAAAATAAGCAGGTTAGAATAAATGTTAAACGAAACCGGACCATCGCATGTGCACCCACGATGAACGGCGCCAGCCCAACCTGCAACAAAAGTAAGTGATTGCGTACGTGTATGTATGCGTGTGTGTGTGTGTGTGTGTGTGTGTGTGTGTGTGTGTGTGTGTGTATGTTTGTGCGCATGCTGACACGGACTTATTCCTGATTACTGATTAAAACAAGGTGGAGAAGCTGGTGAGCTGGTGCAGAGGACGAAGGAGATCATTGTTGACTTAAAAAAGAACCAGCCTAACCACACTCCAATGCTCATCAACAACTCAGCTGTAGAGGTAATCAGCAGCACAAAATTCCTGGGGGTGCACATCATAGACAATCTCACCTGGACTATGAATACCACTTTACCGGTCAAAAGGGCACTGAATCGCATCTACTCCCTGGCAAGGATGAGCAGAGCCCACCTGGTCAACAAAGATTGTTTGTTCTTGTTCTTGCCCCATTTAATTAAATAAAGTTTTTGATTCTTCCAGTTGCTAACAACAGCTAAAGACAAGTCAAATCACTGGTGTTTTCTATTGAATCTCATTAAGAGGACTTTAATCTGTTAGGACCATCTAACTATACCTTCAAAATTATTGGTATATCCCAATGATGAGTCATTTTTTGCAGCTCCCTTATGCAGGGGTGTACACAGCAAGTTACATCACACTCACAGATTTGGTGATTTCTAACCAGATGCCCTTCATGATGCAATTGGGATTCAAACCCAAGTCTACTGTGTTACAGTTAAAGACTAAAACCACTAAACTTCAGGAAGGCTGTAGCGCCCCGGGGGCCTCCTCACCGGTTCTTTTCTTGGGAGCAAGTTATTTACTACTCTTAACTCAAACTGGGTAAAACCATATAAAAAGGACTATAAAAACAGGAGTAAAAAAGTAACAGAGTTTATTCCAGATCAGGTTGTTACAGGACAGAGAAAAATGCTTAGAGCTATGCACAGCTGTGGTCTCAAAAATCACGTCCGCGTAGCGTCCGGCAAAGTTTGAGCCCCGATGAAGGTCATCTCCTGCTTCTTATACCTTCTGAGTCTATGTGTTGCATCATGTGGATGCTTAGCTGTCCATATCAGAAACTGACATGCCATCTATGTCTTGAACTCCATGCAGCTTGCTTCTATGCTTCAGGGTTACAGATACAGTAGCTCTCCTATCAGACCGGCTGTTGATCCATCTCCTGCAGTTGTAGTTGCAATTTTAATCTTCTCCTTTCCATTTGTATCATATCTTCCTCATTGCTATCCGTATGTGGCTTCCTCTGCTCATTCCTCCCTCTTAGACTGTCAGCTGCCCCTAGACTGTGTCCTTTATGTACTGTGCTTATTCTATAAATTGTTGACATTTGCTGAAATGCTTTATTTACCGCCTCCTCTATTAAATCCTGCATCCGAAACTCCTTTCGTACCTCTTGTCTCAATTCTTCCTCTGTAGGCCTTATTTCACAATTCATCTGACCTTCACGCAACTCCATAACAGGCATCTGCACACATGGGTTTGATGGAAACATTGCATCACCAGCCTCACGAAACATTTGTCTGACACCTTGGTGTGGACTGGGGTCCATAATAGGCTATGTTTCTGCAATATTAGATGTATTCATGGGAGGTTTTTCTTATCCTCTGAAGTGTCGAGTGCCTGCTCACCTCCCTGAGCCCCTGCTTTTGCTCCACCTGTTCCTGTTAAGGGTCCTTGTCAGAAAAAATAGTTACTAAAATTGAACTTGGTTTGTCTAATCAGATCTAAAAGTTTTTGTTTCTTCCTTCTGGTGCTACCTCGAGGTATTTCTGGATTCAATTTTCTAGTCCACATGCATCCATCTTTCACAACACTTTTGTTCACACACAGTGTATAAAATTAAACCTGACGCCTTACGTGAGATCCCTCGGTGCTTTAAACTTTTTACCTATAAGCTACATTGAGCCGCTTTTCTGCTAAGGAAGTGCGTCCGTCAAAAAATGTGTCCGTCAAGGAAATCTGTCCGTCAAAAGAAATTAGTCCATCAGTGAAAAGGAAAAAAGAAAAGAAAAATGAAGAGAAATTTAGAGAAAAGAAAAAAGAGATTAATAATAACAAAGAAGAAGAGAAAAGAGAAAAAAAATATATATAGTACCGCTTCTAGTTCACTCCACTAATTCTGGAATTAGACAAACAAGTTGCCTAATTCGGGCTTCGCCTAATATGTTTTATGGGGTTTTATTTTATCATCTCTCTTTCCTTTTATAAGAGAAGAGAAGGAAAGAGAAAAGCCCCCAAAAGTCTGTTTCAGCTTGACCCCTTCTTCCAGTCTCCAGTCTCGGTTTTTCGTAAATGTCCTTATGGGAGGTATACTGGCAAACTCTAGCTGTAATGTGACTGGTATCCGTCGGTGCGTTTGTTTTTCAGAAATGCATCTTTCGTGTCTCGCAGGCAGACCGAATAAAATCACCGCCCCTTTTCTGCATGCAGAAACCGCTAGCTCTCCAACCAACTTTATCCTAGTAAGCAGTATAATTTTTGAAGGTGTTTTAGTGCGAGGTCCTTCAGCCGGACTTTCAACCGCTACCCATAGCAGAACGCATAACTAACTTCCTTCCCTCTCTTTTTATGTGTACACGTTCAAGTAATGTAAAAAAAAGAAAACAACAAAACAAAACTGCAAAAACCAAAACTAAATCAATCTGAGCAATTTCTCTGTCCTCTTTTGCATAAAAAAGCTTCAGCTCACTTCAGAAAATCACAACATTTTTAATGTTAAAGTGTTTTGCAACATTAAAAACACTTTCGAGATATTTTGCAATAAGAATCTCCTCACCAGTTCAGTTTCGGCCGCAGGCTGTGGAGCTTTTTCCATCGGTGGCTCTGTTGTTTTGCTTCTAGGTCATGGGCGGAAACACCAATTTGTTAAAATGAGAAGGATTTGTCCCCCTTGGAAGGAAGGCTGTAGCGCCCCGGGCCTGCTCACCGGTTCTTTTCCTGGGAGAAAGTTATTTACTACTCTTAACTCAAACTGGGTAAAACCATATAAAAAAAGGACTATAAAAACAGGAGTAAAAAAGTTAAAGTTTATTCCAGATCAGGTCGCTACAGGACAGAGAAAATGCTTAGAGTTTGCACAGCTGTGGTCTCAAAATCACGCGTCCGCAAGCGTCAGCAAAGTTTGAGCCCCTCGATGAAGGTCATCTCCTGCTTTTTATACCTTGTGAGTCTATGTGTTGCATCATGTGGATGCTTAGCTGTCCCTATCAGAAACTGACACGCCTATCCATGTCTTGAACTCCATGCAGCTTGCTTCTATGCTTCAGGGTTACAGATACAGCAGTTTCCTATCAGACCGCTGTGCCCATATCCTGTGTATTCTTAAAGACACGGAGGTCATCTAATCAGGATGACCTCCGTACACACCGTGACATCCACAATGTGAAGGAAGGCCTTCTGCTCTGTCCAATCTGACTAACAAAATTACAATGCACATGATGTATAAAAGAATAAACCTAACACTATCAAAGATAATTGGTTTACCCTGATACAAGTGAAAAAAGCCCCCGAAAAACATACCCGTGATGTACCATATGCCATGATCATGGTTTTTGGACATTGGGAACCAGTGTCTATATTTTATCTTGACATGATGACTAGAGAAGGAAATATAAGTTTGGTGAATAACGAGCTATAAGATCTCTCCAACCCCCCCTTTTGAGCCAAGGCCTCCACAGGCCTGCTGTGAGCCACTGAGACAGAGATAGCCTGCTTTGCAGTTTAGCCTGCCTGCTAAACTCCAGCTGGATGGAAACTCAAGCCTTCCAAATTGAAACAGACAAAAAGGTTTGCAGGTCTGGCATAATTAGGGACAGAACAAACAATATGTCTTGTCTTGATGATGTTGATCATTGTGACAACATATGATCATTCTTTACTGATGAGTAACGACGAAGCTAAAAGGATAGATGGCACGCTACGTTATGCTATACAGAAACATGTGTTGAGCTGTTGTTAAAGCTTGAACAAGCTTTATTTCACCAAGGGTTTAAAGACTGATATAACATTAGTGTGGATGTGTTCCTCATATGCTCATCATATTTTGATTGCCATGACCATGACCAAGAGTCATGGTCAAGAGAGATTCCACTAAGAATCCTGATGTACATTCGCTGCTAGCTATTTCAAAGAGGGTAAAGAATCATTGAGTAAAGGTTACTGTTTCTTCATTAAAGAAATCATTTAATAAAAAAAATATTTGGCTAAATAATGTTTTATTCACCTCATGGATTTGCATTGTGAATTGGTCTGAAAACATTCCCATTTCTCTAAATTAGTGAAAAGCTAATTTAATCATATCCCGGCTGGCTGGGAATTGAATAGAATATAAATCCATAACATTAATGTGGCATCCAACCCGGATGAGCATTGAACATAGTCACAACACCTGATACAGACACATGAAGTGGTCCTATACTGTTTCATATATATGTCTTAACTTTGATAAGAGAATTAGTAAAGATACAAATTGTAGTTTTTCAGAAAGTCATTTTTTAGTTAGGGTAAAACATTGTTCTTCTCAGAGTATTTTCAACTACTAAGTGTACGATGGTATCTATCTAATTTTACAGTTGTATCTTTCAAGAATAATTTTAAATAGTTCAGATAGTATCTGACATTTGTAGTCAAAAATGTTTCAAAGAACAAGCTGTTCTAATGTCCACAAGGCAGAAAGAAGTCAGCTGTAAAGCTTGGATCTATTGGCCTAAACAGGAAGAGAAAGGGAACTCTGGAAAACAAATAAACAGCATTGAGAAAGCTCTCAATGAAAGAAATCCAGCTTGTGTTTCATTAATGTATCTATTATTTTCTGTAACATCAAAAACTCCCCTCTCATTTGTTTTTGCAGAAGCGCTGGTAAAATTCCAACATGGACACACGAACAGTGCAGGAGAAGGATGGAGGAAAAACATGATGGAATTTTCTTTTGCTCTCAGATCTTCTAGGTTTCTCAGCAGTAATTACCCAGAAGTGTTACCAGATGCCTTTTACCATTTTTGAACAAAAAAAGCAAAGAAAAAAATCTTTCAAGAAAAAAAGAGAAATGTGCTCCAATTTATGTTATTAGTGACTTTAGTGTTAAAATACCTTTAAAATGTCTTTTTTGGACAATAGCTATGATCCAATCAGCAGAAGATCTTCATTCTGTTATAGACAAACCTTGGAATGGGAGCAATTTGGTGCTACATTTGTCCAGTCTTATCTGATTCATGAGCCAGGATTCCCATTACCCAACATTTACTTATAGAAATTGTTTGGTTGTGTGTAATGTGTTTGCACTTAAAATCCTTCTTTTAGTCTATAAATCACTGAATGGATCAGCACCTCATTACATAACAGATTTCTTGTCAGTTTATTAACCTCCCAGACCACTCAGGTCTTCTAGTTAAACCTTAATCTGTACACCCAGAACTAAACCCAAACATCGGCGTTTAGTTCCTATGCTCCTATTCAGAAAAAACTACATGAAGACTGTAAAAGTACTGAAAACCGGAGTTCTTTTAAGTCAAATTTAAAAACCCATTTGTTTAGAGCTGCCTTTGACTGTTGAAGTTAAACAATTAACTAAGGTATTATTAGTTTAAAGTTGAAATCAAACTATTTTATTTCATTCTCTACCTGCTTTTATAATTTTTTTTAACTTGCTTTTACCATGCTTTTTTGTGGTCCAAATATTTTATGTGCTTTACAATTGTTTTTATTTCCTTTAATTTTTCTTCCATTTTATTGTCTGGGGGGTGCTGAATGTGAATAAGATGTGAGTTTCTAAATAAAGAAATTTCTTTTCTAGGTCCAGGAAAAGAAACAGTTTTATGTCTTGTTCTTTAGGCCTATATGTTTTAAATGTAATGCTGCTAAACAATTTTCCTGACAGAAATTGTACTTATGCTCATAAGAAATCAATTCTCTCCCATTAGGTATTCTAGTGGTTGCAAGAGTTTCTAATTAGAAGCATACCATTTATTTATCTGGCTCCTCCCCTGTGGAACCAACTTCTTGTTTTAATCTGTAAAGCATGCACCATGTCTACTTTTAAGATTAGGTATAAAAGTTTCCATCTGAAAAAGTCATGGTCATCTTGAGCTATCTCTATAGTTAAGCTGCTATGGTCTCGATCCCTTAAAGGGGAACACCGTTATTTTTACATTGGCCCCTTGTGTGTGTATGACGTCATCCACACGACGGAAAATAAAAATAAATATAAAAAATATAACCGCGGATGTCTGGGAGACAGTGATTCGCCTACATGTTATGAATGCTGGCATACCATAAATAATAAATTATGAACAGTTTAGTTTGTGCCGTAAACTCGTTGCCCATAGGAAGACGTTACTTGGATATAACAAAACCGAATATCTTCGAGACAGCTCCAAATAACACAAAACTAATATGGGTGAGTAGAACATGATGTAATAATGCAAAATTAAGGGGCCCATGGTAAAAAAAAAAAACGGTGTTCCCCTTAAATACCTGAATTTATACCAAGTTGTACAAAAAATATTTTATGTATTTTTGTTGTAAATTAGATGTTAGATTAAATAGAGGTTATTCATTTCAACATTCATTTTAACAATTGTAAGTACTGTAGATTTAGATTTTAATAAGCAACACCGGGCATCTAGGGAACAAAAGATAAGTATGTTTACAATTTATTGTGTGTCCATTCTTACATCATTTGTATAAGACATTAAGCCTGTATTTTTTAATTGATTTTTTTTACAACCTTACTCAGATGTAGACATTTTACTGATTTTACCAGTAAAATTCTCTTGCAGTGCATTCTTCTCTTACATGGCTCATTTGTTGTTTACACTCTCAGCTAAATGATATAGAATCATGTTTTATGATATCCTTATTATCAGAAGTTTCAACAAACCCACAATTGTATTATCCATAAACCTTATAGGATTGACTTAAACTGCAACTGGTATGGAACCAATTAGCTTCACCTGTCCTTTAGGGGTTATGTTTCTGGAGGACACAATGTTGACTTTCCTGCCCCTGTTGCATTTGTCTACCATTCTGCAGTTTAAACCTCTCTCTTTCCTGGATATGGCTATTAGCTGAGGCTTTTCTGTGAGTTACTTCATCTACCATCTTTCTTTCTTTAGATGTTAATACTGACTCAGAGCTGGGTGTTGTAAGGGTGTACACCAGAAAGGTAATTTGATCACCTTGGTTTAGAATTTGCTGTTCTTTATTTACACCTGCACAAAAGGCCCGGACCAGGAGAGGAAATGAGACTTTTCAGCTTTTGAAAAATCCATGTATTCCTTTGATACAAAACTTTGACCAATCTTCCTGTATGATTTCATTCAATTGCCTGTGTAAATTGAGGTGGATTGCAATGGGAATTGCAAGTATATAAACAAACTGAATTGAAAAACATCTGTCTCCATCAGGTCTCCTTTCCTGCTCTATGACTTCATGGTACTTTATTATAGGTTTGTAGCTGTGCAAAAATTTTGCTGATGGTTTGACCTGGGGTCCATGAGATGTAAGGAGCTTGGAATTATAGTTTAATCCAGCCCTAAACTTTGCTTCAGTGTTCTCCCTGACACATCTTCTGTGTTCATTGATCTTGGTGATACCACTGTTCACAACTGTAACAAGGCTGTTGTTAGGCCTCCAGTCTGTGTGGTCTGTGTGTTTGTCTTCCTTCCTCCAGCAGGCGGGGCCTGGTTCTGATTCTCCTCCTCACACACCTGCAAGGGGTTACCTCATTAACGGAGTGTTCTTAAGCTGCTGACTGCCACCGACACCAGAGTGTTTGCCAGTTTTGGGTACTCTAGCCAAGCTGAGTTTTGCTGAGTAAAACTGAGTTTTTGTCAACCTGAGTCTTAACATTATTTTTGTCTTTGCCTTTCGGCAGGAAGTCATCCTGCAAACTGGGTATTTGGACCTTCTCTCCCTGGAAGGATCAACTGAGCTTCAAACTGAGCTGAGGATAAAAACTGGAGGTTTGGATCCACTTTACCCCAAGGGAACGTTTGAGCTTCACACTGAGCAAGGGATTCATCTGCACAACATTCAGTTCACGTACTGCAGGAAAGTGGCAGTCAGTCTTTCTCCGTTCATCTACAAGCAACCGCATTCTTTGTAACCGTGTCCACGCCCTCCTCCGTATGAGACAAACACCGGAACACATTCCTCACCTGCTGGAGTCTAAGAGCAAACCTAATCTCTGGAAACATGAGTCTGCCAACCTTTCCTCCTCTACATGTTTGAGAATCAATTCTCCCACTGAACCTGAACTGACCGCAGTGTCTTCCCCTCTCTTTTCAGTTCTGGTTGAGCAGTGTTCAGAGCAACACTGGAACCTCCACAAAAAATTCTCAATAAACCTGTTAAACTTTTTCCCTTGTCTCTCTGGATTGGTTTATCTGCATGTGGGTCCGAGCTCTTGATAAAATCATGACAGCTGTAACTCTAACAAGGCACCAAGGTCTTTACAGAATACCTGATTTTATAAGACAAATGAACAGATCATACAGATGTGTTTATGAATTAGGTGACCAGTGGTTGCGCTACATGCTGCATGGGAAGCCCTATCTTGACTTTTTAACTGAGGTTTATGAGTACCTACATAATCACATCCACTTTTACTGTTGAATTGTTTTTTCATATTCAGATCACCTTTACAAAACTCTGTTATGTGAACCTGGCTGCTTAAATCTGAGTTATCTCAAAAGAGTTTGATGAGATATATTTTAATAAAAAGCACAACATAGTTGGAAGGTTTGGGTTTTTGTTTACTCCTTAGTAAGATATACTGAGACAGAATCTGACAGCATGTTTAGTTCTTCATCTGCTTCGCGGTGACACTTTAATCAGCAGATCTGGTGGTCAGACAGACATAAGACCTGGTTACAAAACGCACACACACTGACCACACACACACACACTGATGCAGCCTGCTATCACCAGAATAAATACTTTGGATCCACACCTTACCACATTTCACCAACAATCCCGACCACAGCAATGAGCCCACCCTGACTTTGCATCCAAATCCACCATCACAAGTGACTTTAATTTAGCGTTTCATGTCTCTGTGTGGCACCGGGGTGGCAAAGCGGCAGGGTGTCACTGCTGACAGTTTGTGGGTGTTTGTGGAGCCAGAGTGGGGGGATGTGCATATGTATCCAAGCTGTTTGCCAGGCTTCAAAGCATTTGTTAATTTTCTCTGGTTGAATTAGGGATTTTACACACTGTCACTTAACTGCACCAAGTGCTTTCTGAAGTTTGGATTGTTGTGAAGCCAAATGGATTCACATATATGTTGGAATGTTACTTTGGACCTAAATATTCAGCTTGTTTTTTAGAACAAAGTCACTCTTATTTAATAAATGAAGACAGTATCCTTCCATCTATCCATTATCTGACACACTTGTCCTGAGTGGGGTCGCGAGGGGTGCTGGTGCGTATCTCTAGCAGTCAATGGGCGAGAGGCGGGGTACACCCTAGACAGGTCACCAGAGACACACAGGACAAACAACCATTCATGCACACACTCACACCTAAGGAGAATTTAAAGAAGTCATGTTTTTAGAGGATGCATACCCCACGCATGCTTAGGGAGAACATGCAAATGCCATGCAGAAAAACCCCGGGCCAGGAATCAAACCCAGAACCTTCTTGCTGCAAGGCAGCAGTGCTACCCACTGCGCCACCATGAAGACAGTATATATATTTAAAAAATGATTTTAGATAAAAGAGTTTTTTAAATCCCTGAATAAAACCCACTTAGCCTCTATAAATCTTCTGTGTGCTTAAGTTATCTCTTTTGGGTTTCCTTCCTTCATCTATAACCAGTCACTATTTGTGATCTTCCTGTGCCATTCCTTGAAGGCTAGGCCTCGACTGAGAGATCTCCTGGATTCAGTCATCTGATGTACTCTTAGAATAGCTCTTTGAAGCTTTTAAACTCAAAAACTGGCAGATGCTTCTTCCTAAAGTCGTTAAGGTGTTCCTGTCATAAACTCTCTTTTTTAGGTTTTACTTTTGTTTATTTATTCTTTTATTATATTTCTGTTCATGGTAATATCAGTGTTTTTTATTATTAGTCTCTGATTATTTCTATAGCTCATAGCTCTATTCCCTTTCTGTCTTCATTCACTCTTTTCTTATTTGCCACCTGGGCCCCGTTTCAGAAAGCAGGGTAACTTGGACTGATTTTTAGAGCCTGAGTCAGTTTTGTTGCTGTCATATTCTGGATTTTCGGTTTATGAACTTTTTTCTGTGGCTTTCAACCATCCACCCAAACCTTTATCAGTAACACCACTCAAGGACTTATTTGGCCTGACCCCACTCAATCTGCTTTGTTGCCCGTAGCCTCTCATTTTACCTATTAGAGAAGTAAAAGTAAGAGCAAAGTTTAACCAATTCAGTCATTGGATTTATTGGTAAGACATAAATAAAATTTCTGTAATATCAGTTTGTATAAATATAGTCCCTAGAGGGTGTCCTGGGTCTCCCCCTAGATCTCCTGCAAGTGGGACGTGCCTTGAACACCTCACCAGGGAGGCATCCAGGAGGCTTCCTGACCAGATTTCTGAGCTACCTCAACTGGCTCCTCTCAACATCGAGGAGCAGAAGTCCTCCCCGGATGACTGAGCTCCTCGTCCTGTCTCTAAGGGAGAGTCCAGACACACTACAGACAAACAAAAAACAAATCTTCCCCCTTCTGACCATGAGAAAAGGCAAGTTTATTAATGACTTTGTGGCTGAAACCAGGGATGGTTTTGATTAGGTTATTCTCCATAGAGAGCATGGCCAGGGCAATGGGACAATCCTGGGTTCCTGAGGAAGGTCTTTATCGTCTTCCGTGTTGAGAGGCGTATCTCAGCTGTGGTCATGGGAGTTGTGATGAGGATCTTCAGCAGAGCCACAGTCTCTGAGAACATGTCCTGAAGTTTTTTTCCCAATGAAGATCTGGTAAGGAGCCTGACACCACTGCAGCTCTTGAACTCATCATTGCTGTAGATGAGCGCCAGCTCAGTTTTCAACTTCTTGTTGTTGAGCAGTGGGTAAGCCTTTGTGGTGGTGCTGAGTGTAGCTTCAGGGAACTTGCTGATTTACTCCAGGAATCTGTGTAATTGCAGCAGTGTTGCACTGATAAGATGTTTTGTTGAAGGCCAATCTGTATTTTGCATGGTCCAGTTTACCAGTTTATTAATGGAGAAGCTATTAGTCAGGTTTATAAAAAAATTTTGATATATAAAACTATTTACTTTGTGAGAATGTTTATTTAAGAGCAACTATGCAAATTAACAAACACCTAGAAAAAGTACACTATATTATATTATTTTCCACGTGAATCCCAGATTCTTCAAACTTCTTTGCCTGTTCAAAAAAGTGCTTTAAATCAGTCATACCTGTCATTATCCATACTGGGTCAGATCCTGATGTTTGGAAAGGTGTGATGATTGGATGAATTATGTTTAGGTCCAAAGGGGGGCGATCATGACTTTATGTGAATGCATAAATGTAAAGAATTGGAAACATAAGCAGAGAGTCTTGGGAACACACCTGTGAGAAACCTGGATGATGAAACCCTTGGAAAGAGATTTTAATAAAAGTGTCAGAAGAAACGGGATGCACAGATGAGGCAGCGGCAAGAGGAAGCCGTTATCAGCTGTAAGTTTGTGGATCATGGCATAAAGTGAGACAATGTGCGGCTCATGGTAAGTAGTATTTAATTTGCTGTGGAAAGAATGTTTTTGTGAGGCAATGCTTTATGAGGAGGTAAGAACAAAAGAGGAATCATGTAAACTTTGTATATGAAACTGATCTAAGTGACACACTCTTTATTGGTGTTAGCTTTGATAATGAGTCTGAAAAAGCCTAGTGTGTTGACAGAGATGATAAATAGACAATTCCTTTGTTAATAAATACAACCATAGATGAGTTTGGATTGGATGCAGGTGCTAAGGGGAATCTCATAAGCATGTCAGGTATAAAAGAAATGCAAATACAACCTCATATTAAAGAAGTAAAGTTGGGTCTAAGAGACTAAGGGACAATCTGTTGAGTGCATTGGAACATGTGAGCTGAATGTAACAGTTAAATGAACAAAACATTGAGTGTTCTTCTAGTTGTGGAGGATCATGAGTCAATTTTAGGTGATAAATCCTGTGAAGAACTGGCAGTGGTGAAATGAGTCTATCACATAAATACTGAATTGAATTAATCTAACATCCCTATGAATATTAGATTCATCTTCTTCAGGATTATGAGCATTTCTTTCAAGGATTAGGTGCTGTACCCTGCATATACAAACTGAGAGAGGGCACTCAGTCTGTTGTGCATGCTGCACATCGCATAACAGCACCACTGCGAGAGGGGCTGGGAAAATTAATAAGACAGAATGACCAGGATGGGAGTCATTCAGAAATGGGAAAAGCAAACAGATTGGGTAAATTCCATTGTGATTACGAAGAAGAAGAATGGAGAATTAAGAGTATATATAGTTCCAAAAGATATAAATGAGAACATCAGGAGAGAAGGAAATGGAAATGTTATGAGAACTGTACAAAACAACATTTTGTTTTGTATACACTCTGTGTATATGAAGAGGAGAAGAAAGTACACTCTGGATACAAAATGACAGTTAAAGTTGTTTAAGTCTAAGGACAGAACATTATCAAATACCCAATTGAGACAGAATAATCAGTCAGGAGCCTGGAGCAATTTACAGTATTTCACCAAGTTGGATGCATCACAAGGGTTCAAGCAAGTGAAGCTGGATGAGCAATCCCTCACACTAAGCATGCTTGTAGCGACAGTGGAGAGGAACCACTCCCCTTTAACAGGAAGAAGCGCTCCAGCAGAACTAGAGCTCACTGTGAGCGGCCATCTGCTGAGGCCGCTTGGGGTTTAAGGAAACAGAAGCAGAGATGCAAAAAGCAGCTGCAAAAGGCAGCCCCCGTCCAGGAAACACACAGCCAGGCAGAAGAGCTCCGAGCCAACCCCCATGTCAAAGGATGAAGAGAGCACATCCAGCCAGTCACAGTCAGAGAAACAGGACTACACTGAAAACAGGCCAATATCCAACATCTATAAACAAGGTGTGTTGATGGCAGCAGTGCAGCTGATATTTCTCTCCAGGATGACGCCACAGCCAAACAGGAATTGACGAGGCAGAGCTACTATGAGAAAAAAGAAGAGAGAGCAATAATGCTAGAGATTGAACCAACAGATCCTGCAGAGTGGGAGACTAGAAATAGAATGAAGCAGAATGATGAAATGGGGGTCCCTACGTATGTCCTCCAGCACTCTAAGCATATAGCAGCATAACTATAGAGATAGCTCAGGATTGCCTGAGCCACTCCAGCTATAGCTTTGTCAAAAATGAAAGTTTTAAGCCTACCCTTAAAGTAGACAGGGTGTCTGCCTCACAGAATAAAACTGGTAGTTGGTTTCACAGGAGAGGATCCCGATAACTAGCAAAAGAACCGGGGGGGAAGTTCTGAGGCGCAACCGCTATCAGGGGGACATAACTTCCATGTTAAACAGACACACACCTGTAATTTATGTAATGGGTTAGCTTAATCTGGTTTTACAGACAGATATAGCTGGGTATCATCAGCAAAACTGTGAAAATTAATCCTATGCCCTCTAAAACTCTACCGATAGGGAGTTTATATATATATATATATATATATATATATATATATATATATATATATATATATATATATATATATAGTAAAGAGAATTGGTCCTAGCACTGATCCCTGTGGTACTCCAAAGGTAACCTTTGAGCATCAGGAGGATTTGTCAATAACGTGAACAAACTGAAATCAGATAAATGATTTAAAACCAGTCTAGTGTTGTTCCTTTAATTCTTACAAGTATCTTTCTAAAAGAATATTATGATCAACTGTATCAAATGCAGCACTGAGATCCAACAGGACAAGCACAGATACAAGTCCATTATCTGAGGGTCATGAAAATATCATTACTAACCTTCACCCAGAGCTAAGTTTCAGTGCTATGATGAGCTCTAAAGCCAGACTTAAACTCTTCAGACAGTTCATTATGGTGTAAGTGATCGCACACTTTTGGCAACTACTTTGGCAACTACTTTCAAAAAATTTTAGATAAGAAAGGAAGATTGATATAGATCTATAATTGACCAAGTCATCTGGTTCAAGAGACGGTTTCTAGAGTAGAGGTTTAATTACAGCAATCTTAAAAGCCTTTGGAACATATCCCTGTAACAGTGATAGATTAATCACATCTAAAATGCAGAAGGGAATACCTCCTTAAATAACCTGCTTGGAACTGGATCTAACATACAAGTTGAAGGCGTGGATTAAGACAATAGCTTTACTAACTCTGAAAGTTCAACTGGATCAAAGCAGTCTAAACACAGTTCAGATTCCATGACAACCTCAGATGCTGCCCCACGCTCCAGAGACAAACAAATCACAGATAGAGGAGTGCTAATGATCTTATATTTAATAAAGACCAATCTTATTTACAAAGAATCCCATAAAATTATTACTGCTAAGAGCAGGTGGAATGGACGGTTCAACAGATCTATGGCTCTGGGTGAGTTTGGCATTTTTTGGTATTAACTGTTTCCCAGTATTTTGCTTCAAAGCGTGCAGCTCTGCATTAAACCAAGGAGCCAGCTTTCTATTTTTAACGGTTTTCATTTCCAAAGAGGCTGCATTGTCTAAGGCAGTATGCAGAGAACTACCAACCCCATCAACAAAATCATCAACCTGTGAAGGGGAATAAACTAGGCTTTTGCACTCAGCAGCACTGCTCAGTGACACAGAGGAGAGAGAAAGTGAAACAGATTCTTTAAAATTTATAATTGCACTAACTGATAATGATCTGCTATAGTGGAACCTTCTTCTGGGGGATGAGAACCCTGTTAAAGTAATCCTGAAGGTTATTAAAAAAGTGGCCAGAGAAGACAGGGTTGTGGGAAAATACAGTTTTTGGGATGTGTGGAACTATTCAAATTTTGAACAAATGCTAAAATAGCATTAAAGGCTACTCTTAAGCTATCGCCTTCAATGTCAGTATGGATGTTAAAATCTCCCACAGCATTTTCAGTATTTAATACCAAATCAGAAAGGAACTCTGAAAACTCATC
This sequence comes from Cyprinodon brontotheroides, assembly GCA_018398635.1. NCBI lineage: Eukaryota > Metazoa > Chordata > Actinopteri > Cyprinodontiformes > Cyprinodontidae > Cyprinodon > Cyprinodon brontotheroides. Next base: position 36,397,592 of record JAGKQL010000031.1, on the reverse strand, counting down.
TAAAATTTCAGAGTAAGGATCTGGTGGACAAAGTTACAAAGAAAAGAGGTTTTCTTGCTTTGCAATCTGGATGAGGTAAATCAAGGCTTAAATGTTCAAAAGAGTTGTAAGTATTAACTGCCTTTGGAGTAATCAGTAAGTCGCACTGAAAGATTGTTGCTACTCCTCCTCCTTGCCCAGAACTTCTGGGTATGTGAAATTTAAATAGATAGAAGGAGTTGCCTCATTATGCTTAGATAATCTGGAGATCAACAGCTCAAGAACATAATGACAAAATGAGACGTGTAATTTGGTGCATACGGAAAAATGGAGTGAAATTCAATAAAAATAAATGTTAGTTTGGAGTCAAAGAAATTATGTTTCCACAGAAACAAACTATTTGCCCAAGGTGTTCAACTAGATAAAGATAAAATACAAGCCATCTTGAAGATGCCACCGCCTGTCAACAACACGGGTGTTCTATGCATCATAGGGATGATTAATTTTATAGGAAAATCAATTTCAGTGCAAATATGACAAACATTTGCAAACTCATGTACAACGATAATCAGTTCCAGTGGACAGAAGTGGAAGGAACTGAAAAAATGTCTGGCCTGTGCTCCCTTTCTCTGATCCAACTAAGAAAAAAAAACGTCTACAGATGCCTCTGAAGATGGGCCTGGAGCAGTTATTTTTCAGGCTGAGAATGAACATTGTAAGCCAGTTGCTTATGCGTCCAGAGCCATGACATAAGATGAATGCTCAAATAGAAAAAAAAGATCACTTCGCTCTCAATCTGCAGGTTTATAGTACTAGTGCTCCAAGAATATCTAAAAGTAGAAAGGGAGGCAGATCTTTTAGTTGTAAGGCTCCTCCACTGTGGAAGCCACTACCAGTTTTAGTCCATAAGGAAGACACCCTGCTTTTCAGGGTAGGCTTAAAATGTTCCTTTTTAATGAAGCGTGTAGTTAGACAGGCTCAGGTTATCCAGTGCAATCACTATAGTTATGCTACTATAGGCTTGGACTGCTGGAGGACATAGTGACCCCTTTTTCATTAGTCTGCTTCATTCTATCCCTATTCTCCCACCCCGGGGAATTTGTTAGTTCAATCTCTAATGCTATGCTCTCTCTGCTTTTTCTCATTGTACCTTCCATGGTCTGTTCCTGTTTGGCTTTGACACCATCATGGAGGGAATTATCTGAAGAGATATGCTGACATAAACACCTTTGTTTATAAATGTTTGAGCTTGGCCTGTTTTTCCAGTGTAGTCCTGTTTCTCTGACTGGGTGTGCTCTCTTTCTCCTCCTGACGTTGGGGCTGACTCGGAGCATGTCTGCCTGGTTGTGTGTTTCCTGGATGGGCCTTACATGTGGAGTTGGTGGACAGTTGCCTTTTGTTTACTTCTTTATGTATGTCTGCTTCTTTCTACTTTGGAACCCCAGTCCGCCTCGGGCAGTTGGCCACTCACACTGAGCCTGGTTCTGCTGGAGGTTTCTTTCGCTGTTAAGAGGGAGTTTTTCCTTACCACTGTCGCTACAAGCATGCTTGGTGCGAGAGATTGCCTTTGAGTCAATGAGCTTCGATGCAATCAACTGGATTTCCTCAGATAGAAAACTGTGAATCAATTTGAATGGAAGATCATATATTGGTATTAGAGATCTGACCCAAAATGCAGAGAACCACCTCAGAGACCAAGGGAAAAAGTTTAACAGGGTTTATTGAATATAGAAAAACACTGAAGAGGAAGCTGGAACTCAGTGGACTGGTGAACCGGAACCAGAAAGTCTGAAGGGGAGTTCACAGTGATCAGCGATCAAGGAAAAATTACTGAGGCTTGAAAAATGTGAGAGAGAAACTCACTCAATGGGGGCTCTTCGCTAATCCTTCTTGAATCCAGTTTGTAGGGGTTAAATCCAGAGAAGAGGGAACTCTTGGAGAGCTGACAGGCAGACACATCGCTTGACCCAGGAGGAGTACAGGAGCGGACTGTCACTTGGTTTTCCAGATGAGGACTTGAACAGATGCGTGTGGAGGTTTTCCCCTGATCAGTGTGAACTCAGTAAATCCTTCCACGGGGAGAAGGTCCAGGCTATCCAGTTACACAGGAAGGCTTCCTGCCAAAGAGCAAAGACAAAAAAGCAAGGATAAGTCTCAGAGAAAAACAATGCTAAGGTTTAGACTCTGCTAATCTCAGCTTGGCTAGAGTACCCAAAACTGGCAAACACTCTGTCATCGAGGTATATTGACAGCCTTCTGCTCAAGTACTCCTCCGGTAATGACCCAACGAGCCACAGGTGTGCAGGGAGGCTCAACGAGGACAGGGGCACCACCTGGTGGTGGAGAGAGAAAAACACAAAAACAACCCACACAAATTGGAATCCTAACAACTGTACGATCTGGTTGAATTGTAAAGTGCCTTCAGATGACGGTTGTCAATTGGCGCTATATAGATAAACTGAATTGATTCTCTGTCTGAGGAGAATATTCAGTATCGTGAATTTGGTGTTAACTGTGTTGCTTGTGTCAAATAGCTGAAGCTACAGAGTTACAGTTGGTCATACAGAATATGGATGAAGAATGGCCAAGAGGTTCATGTTCAAAGCTTTTCTTTATTAAAGCTAACTTAAGCGTGGTGAATGGACTGTTACTAAAAAAACAACAGAATTGTGATTCCTCTAGAGTTAAGAGAAGAAATTCTACAGTGCATTCATGAGTGTCACATAGGCAGTGAAAAATGTGAAAGAAGAACTAGAGAATCAGTTTTCTGGCCTAGACTAAATAAAGGTATTGAGGTGCTAATAAGGAAATGTGTCAGACATTTAGAAACAAACAGAACAAAGAACCAATAATAATAACTAACTTTCCAACATCAACATGGCTGAAAGTGGGAATGATCATTGATTACTCTACAAACGATGTGGAGATTGTGTGAAAACACATTCTAAATCAATCTTTGCAAGGCATTTCATGTTTTGATAGCAAAGAATGACAAAAGTTTGTACAACGGTATGATTTTACACATCTACCATCAAGTCTTCATTATGCACAATGGAATGGAAAAGCATAGTATAGAAAGAGTTCATATTCTTAAGCGACTCCTGAAGATAGCTGCAGATGGTAACTCTGACTTGTATTTAGCTTTTATTTTCTATATCAATAATTTTTATTGAGAAAGCATATCACATTACAATGATATAATTGTATCAAATTCAATGTCAGTTTTACACTCTCTCTGTTTCTTTTTTACAATTTCCATAACAGAAGAGCCGACACCAACACAAAACAAAAACAAAAAAAAAGGTGGCGGGGAAACCTGGGTATCAATCAATCAATCAATCAAACATTAAACTGAATGAAAGCAAGGTTTACAAAAAATCACTCATAACAGGTTTGACATTTTCTGTCCACTTTGACCATGTCTTTTATAAAGTGTCCCTCTGCACATTAATTAAATAAGAGTCTCTTTAATACATAGATCTCTTTCACTACGTTAATCCAGTCCTCAATTGTTGGAGGTTCATGTTTAAGCCACATTCTTTTGAGGGCCTTTTTGCTCCCCGCCAACAAAATATACAGAAATTACTGATCATTAAAGTTCAGTTCATTAACCGGTATGTTACACAGAAATATGCATTCAAAGGTTAAAGGGAAATTAAATATGGAAATGTTCTGTAAATGCTCATGAATTTGAGACCAATATTACTGGATGGTTTGATGATGGTGATTGGCACCATCCCTGCCAAATCTCCAGCAGGTGTCACCATTTCCCGGATATCTTTTTTGCTCTGGAGTTATGAAAAATCTTAAAATGCTTTTCCAGCAAAATTCATGCCAAACCTTCGATCTTGTTGTTGTCCATGCTATCTTACAGATTTGGTCCCAATCATCCTCTGGAATCTTCAAGCTGCTTTCTTTTTCCCACTTCACTTTAGCGTGAACAATGCTGTCTTTCTTACACTGCAGGGTAGCGTTGTACTGCCTAGAAACATTTTTGCCTCATTTGATTTAGTTAATAATATACATTTTTCCACAAATCTCAAATTATGTAAATGTGCTTTTAGATTTTGATTAAAATAATTTCTGACCTGTAGAAATCTGAAAAGGTTTCAAAACATTGGAACGCCCACTTATGGACAAAAAGAATAGTAACTAGTTAGGGCTTTTGAAATCCATTTCTTAAATCTGTCGTCATGTTGATTTGGGATTAAATCTGAATTGTAAGCACGCCATCTTAAAACTTTAGAGGCCTTTTCTAATCCATATATTCTAATTGCTTCATTCCAGGCAGATATCATTACTTGTGATATTAGTTCATCTGTCATATGAATGTTGGTTTGCAGTTTTTGTTTCGGCTATTATGGCTTTAATCTGTATTGTCTTGATTGTTTCCCCTTCTTTCCATCCCGCTGTGTTATCAGGACAGCACAAACATATCAAAGGTCTCAAGTGAGCTGCACAGAACTATTCTTGTAAAGAAGGAAGCCCGCAACCTCGTTTTTCTTTTTTTTATTAGTAAAGTTTTGTATTTGACTCTGGCTTTTTTGCCTTTCCAAATGTATTTTGATAGCATCCTATCCCACTCTACAAATTGTTTTGAGGGTACAGGGACTGGTAGGGATTGGAGCAAATACAACATTATTGGGAGGATGTTTAATCTTACTGATTCAATCCTGGAGTGCAGGTTGAAAAAGGGTATGGTATTCCATCTTTGGATGTCCGATTTTATGGCCATGTTCAGGGGGGCATAATTAGCCTCAAACACTTTAGTGGGGTTACGATGTATCACCACCCCGATATATCTGACACTGTCTGCATCCCATTACCATTTATAGCTATTTTTAATTTCAGGTGGTGGATCATAATTTAGCGTTAGAACCTGTGTTTTGCTCACATTAACCCTGTATCCTGAGAATAAACCAAATTCTGCTAGAATTGTTATTATTTTGGGGAGGACCTGCGTAGAATGAGATATAACCAGAAGCAAGTCATCAGCAAATAGAGCCAATTTTTGCTCCCCTCCTGGGGTCCTTATTCCAATAACACCCTCCCTCTGTCTGATTCATTGACTCAAAGATTCTATGAACAAGGCGAAGAGGAATGGCGACAAGCAGCAACCCTGTCAAGTACCTCGCTCGAGTGTGAATGACTCAGTAAGGTCTTCGTTTATTTTTATTTTGGATGTTGGTTTATTATACAGTCCAGAAATAGTATTTATTATGGATTTATCAAATCTAAATCTCTCAAGTACCTGATATGAAAAGGACCACCTCACAGAAAAAAGGGCCTTTCAAGCATCTAAGCTTAACACTAAAGCCTCTATTTTTTGTCTATGAACCTGGTTCATTATATGTAAAACTTTCCTAATGTTGTCCTGAGTTTGGCGATATTTGATGAAGCCTGTTTGATCTTTATGAATTAGTTTTGGTAAAATAGTTTCCAGTCTCTTTGAGATGATGGAAGTGAACAACTTGTAATGAATATTTAATACACTGATTGAGCAGTAGTTACTACAGTCTATCTTATCTTTCTCTTCTTTCTGAATTAATGAAATTATCGATTCCCTCCATGAGTAGGGTACAATTTTTTTCTTCCATTACCCAATTAAATGTTTTCTGCAAGGTGGGAGTTAAATGACCTTGCATTATTTTGTACCATTCTGGGCCAAATCCATCCTGTTGGGAGCTGGAGAAAATACCATTTTTCCTCCAGCAGAGTCCGGCCGTGGATCCTCTGAGGGAGCCTCCTGCACAGGTGCGGGAACTCATCAAGACCATCAGAGGATCCCACTACTTAAGCTGCCTTCAGACCTTACCTCAGCGCCAAGCAGTGTTGTTCCAGTTGGTCAGCCATAAAGCCTTGATCGCCAGTGATTTTTCCATGTCCTTAATCCCAAGTCAGATTCTAACGTTTGTCTCTGTGCCTCTGGGTGACTCGTGCTTCACTCCGTGAAAGCTCTGGAAGAGCTAACCTGCCGAGCCGACCCTCGAGCCCAGCCAAACCCTGAAGATTCTCAGTCAACCTCTAAGCAGCTCTGGGCAAGAGCTAGAAACCCAAGCCAAGGTCTGTTCAAATGAGACGTGAGACGCTGAAGCAGCTAACGGACTCTGCTAACACATCCTTCTCCAGAACCAACGAGTGACTCTCCCAAGGGAGAACCTCAAGAACCCTCAAGGTACTATCAGAGCACCATTGGAAACCAAGACCCCTTCAAGAGTCCTTAACTGTGCTGTCTCTCACGCAGACTCCGGTGAAACCAGATTCCAGGCCCGTGTCCGAACCAGTCATCGGCATATTGTGTGCTTGTGCAAATAAACTTGTTAAACTTTTCATCCTGTGTCCGTCAGTGGTGTTCTGCATCTTTGGGTCTCCATTAGAGAACCGATCATGACACATCCACCCATTCCATTTCCCCCTTTTTAATCTTTTAATTGCTGAGTAAATTTTTTCTTTGGTTATTTTGGATATTAATATTTTATTTTTTTCCTCTGTCACTGTTGGGAAGTTGAGGTCGGATAGGAAATTGTTGACATCTTGATTACTATCTACTATCTACCTGGATTTGGGGGTGAAGTTTCCTGTAATAATTCTGAAAACATTGTTGAATTTCCTCCTTTTCAGTTTCTATTTGACCATTTAAAGGGTTTCTCATTTTGTACATAGTCATCTCTGCTTGCTGTTTCTTGAGTTTATATAAAATAAAATTAAGTGATTTTCCCCCTACATCACCGTGCTGCTGCTTTTTAATAATGATTTTTTTTGTCTGCATTTCAATTATGTTCAATTATCATCTGATTCTTTTTTTTTACTTTTACAATATCAGATTGAATGTCTTCGTTCATAGCCCCGGAGTGTTGGTGTTGCAGCTTTAACAATTTGTATTTTTTGCATATTTTCTCTTTTTAGGTGAGAGGATATGCTAATTATTTCCCCTCTAATCACCGACTTTATTGCATCCCTTAATGTTACTTGTGACAACTCCTCATTATCATTTTGAGCTAAATAGTTCTCCATTTCTTTTTTTAAAATTCTCTTTAATATTTGGATAGTTTAAAGTGTTTGTGTTAAACAACCATAAGGTGGTTCTATTTTTCCTGTTCAGACAAATATCAGCATAAACTGGATTATGATCAGAAATTGTACAGGAACCAATTTCACAGGATTTGATTTTTAAAAAATTATTCTTAAATATAAAAATGTAATCTAACCTAGAATATATACTGTGTGGGTATGAGAAGTGGGTGTATTCTTTATTAACATTAACTAGTCCTATGAGGTGTCCGGATAGCAAAATCGCTACTCCCCTTCGCCTCCCAAAACTGAGGGAACAATAAAACACGTTAAAAACCCATCTTATTTCATTTCACATGCTCGTTATCAGCTAGATGTGTTTCCTGCAATAAAGCAATTTGGGCTTTATCTCTTTTAAATTTAGTTAAGACTTTCCATCTTTTTACTGGACTATGTAAACCATTAATGTTGTTTGACACCAATTTTATAATCCTGCTACTCATCTAAATTATATTTCTTAATTATAACACATAGATTAATTGGCTCCCGCTCACTTTTAAAAAACACTGAACATAGAACAAATGAAAAAGTCAACATTAAGAAACAGGAAAACTCAAACTGAACTGTTGACTTCCAAGGTGGGGGTCTCAAATGTGGACCCTGCTTCACCTCCAAAGTCAGCTTCCTCATACAGTAGGTTAATGAAGGGGGCCCCTGGTGGCTATGGCCTCAGTGTAGAGACCGTCAAGAGAATTTGCTGTACTGCTCCCAGGTCCTCTTCACCCTCAGCCGGGCTGGAACGAGGGTCTGAAAAGGGATCCGTTGCTCCTCCATTATCCTAAGCACATCTGCGTATTCTTTTCATTTTTTTTAAATCAGAAGGTGGATAGTCATGATCCAAACTCACTTACTTGCCGTTCAATGTAAAACCTTTTTTTTACCATGCCTTACGAAGGAGAACTTCTTTGGTTCTAAAACTGGGGAATTTCACAATAATAGATCGTTGTGGAGCATCGCTTGGGGGTGGGGGGCCAAAAGAGGGGTTCGCCCTTTCAATGTGTATGTCTAGCTCATCTTGGGCCTGCTCCAAGCCCTCACGTAGCAACTTTTCCACAAAGTCACCCATTGAAGCCGAGTCCCGTTCTGCCGACTCGGGTACGCCATAAATGCGGATGTTTTCTCTTCGTGTACGGCTCTCTAGGTCCATTACAGTAGTTTATCCTCAATTCTTATCTGTAGCTTTATTATTTCAGTGACGACGTCCTTCGTGATTTTTCAATACGACCCTCCGCCTCGTCTAGTCTGGGGCTCATCTTTGGTATTTCTTCTTTAATTTCCCCCAGACGCGCATTATTTTCGTGTGGGAAGCTTCTTTATTCATTCAACACTGTCTCCTATTCAGCCATGTTACAACTGTTGCTTGCTTAGCTCAAATCAAACGGAGAAGCCATACTTCTTGACAGTAGAGGTTCGAGATAAATAGCGGTTAGCATTAGCCAAAATATTAGCAATATTTTCTCGGCTTAAAACATCTGCTTTTTGCACCACAAAGCATTGGTTTTGACATATTTCGCTCACCCCGGTTCTTTTTTAACTTTATGGATATGTTTTCGTCATTTTAGTGGGGTTGTGTTTTCAATTTCTTTGATTTCTCTTGGGAGCCCTCTCACAGCATGCCCATCGTGGTGACGTTCAAACTGGAAGCCCTGTATTTAGCTTTATTAAGCTACAGATCATCACCATCGCAATGTGGATTATCACCTGCTGAACTTTTCATGAATTGGAAGATTCATACAACTCTGCCAAGTTTTGAAGGTAATGAACAAGGTGCAAAAAAATCGTCAAAGTTGGAGTATATGTTACAAAAGTAGAGTAAAACAAAAGTTATGACAGATCATTTAAGCATCTATCCCCATTTTTATACAAGGACCCAGTAAGGATTCAGGATGATGAGGGATAGAATATTAAAGCAACTGTTCTACAGGAAGTTGCTCCACGTTCATTTCACCTGTGTTAATTAGGTTAGGTCAAAGCGAAGTAAGCTTTATTATTTTATTATAGCTATGTGGTATTATGCTCTGTCCATCTCGTACAATGTATGATGTTAATCTCGTTTTGTAACATTCTGACTTTAAGGAAAGGAGCATGTGATGATTGAATGAATTATGTTTAGGTCCATTTGGTGGTGATCATAAATTTATGTGAATACATAAATGAAAAGAATAGGACAGCAGAAGCAGAGTCTTTTTGACACAACTGTGAGAATAATGTAAAATTTAATAAAATTAGCTGAGCAATACAAGATAACAGGTCATTATCATCCTGGAATAAGCCTGAGTGTACAGTTTCCCTCTGTCTTTCAACTGCTGATTAATTTTGATAATCGGCCAATCAGGTCCAAGCTTTCTCACCTCCAACTTCTGTTTGCTTTAAGCAGGGGCGGACCTAGAAAAATATTGATGGGGTGGCAAGAGCGGGGCAGGAATTTTTGAGGGTTGGCAGCATATGGCATTTGCTTACACTGAATTTAATCACAGTTATCACAGTTTGGTGAGAATAGTATGGACAGTAAGTGTTTCATGTGATTTGAGTACAACCAAACTTGATAGTCTCTTTTCTGTCATAGTTGACCGCAAATATGTCTTTATGAGCCTGAAACGTCAGGCCTAACTAACATCATAGTTAGAAGAAATAACGTTCTGCAACCTGATTTTTATCATCTCAAAATCAGCATTGCAGCTATGCTAGCAACATTGTGCTTTCATTATGATTTAATTTCTTGATAGATAGTTAATCAGTTTTTACTGTTTCATCCCGTGTCTCCTCTCCTCATGACCCCTGGCTCCCTCACTTTGCCCTGCTTTCGGTTTTCAAAACTAATCAGTCTCAGTCGCTTTCGCGTTATCTCATGCTGCATTCACTGCAGTCCGACATAGTGGTCGTAATTCTCAAATTATCCATAATGTCAGGATCCCAGTTTTTGTGTTCATCTGTTTGTCTTGTCTTTTGTGTTTCTCCTTTCCACCGCCAGGAGGCGCCTGGCTCCGGTTCGCCTCCTCACACACCTGCAAGCTGTTGCCTCATCACCGGACTGCTCTTAAGCTGCTGATTGCCACTACTTCGATGCCAGAGTGTTTGCCAGTTTGGGGGTACTCTAGCCAAGCCTTGTTTATGCTGAGTCTAATCTGAGTTTTGCATTTTGAGTTTTTGTCCTCTAGCCAAGCTGAGATCACATTGAGTTTTACTGAGCGCTTGTTTCTCCCTGAGTCTCAACTTTGTTTGTTCTTTGCCTTTCGGCAGGAAGCCTTCCTGCAAACTGGACCTTTTCGGACCGCCTTCTCCCAAGTGGGATCAACTGAGTCTTACACTGAGCGACGGATTCCAAACAGGAGGTTTTAAGTTTGTTTATATACAATTTCAAGTCATTTCAACTCTTATTTTTGAAATTTTGACACAAGATATTGTTTTTCCAAATGGGAACACATACACCTCTAAAATCAAACTTCAACATAATTTAGCACAAAAAAAGGGGTAGATCCGTACTGGTATTATGCTGTTAGTGTAAATCCTAATTATTTTTCTTTCCAGCTTTTTATTGTCATTACACGGTCAAAAGCAACGAAATGAACTCTTTGCATTTAACCCATCCCCTTGGGGAGCAGTGGGCTACCACTGTGCGGCACCAGGGGAGCAGTGTGGGGTTAAGGGTGTTGCTCAGGGACACAGAGTGTCAGACCGTGGGAGTGGGGCTTGAACTCATAACCTCTGGATTTAAAGTGCAATGCTCTAACCACTAGGCCGCCACTCCCCAATCAAAATGGAAAATGTAGGAAAGATACAGAAGATCCTTCCTGCCCTCAGCTATCAACACCTACAACACCTGCTTAGAAAATAACTTATGAGTTAGAGCAACATTTAATTTCCCTTTGCGATTAATAAAGTATTTTTAATTGAATTTAATTGAATATGCAACTTCCATGCACGTATGCTGCTTTTCTTTGCTTCAGTGGTGAAACACTGGGTGCTCCAAGCTGCCCACTGATGCCTAAACAATGGATAAAAAGTCCACTTTCATTGTGTTAAAGAAAAATGATTATTTTTAGACTTTAATACACTTAATTTATAGCATGTGTAAAAGGTATGTTGTATACTCTCCCTTGTGAACATATTTCTTAATTTTGAACAAGGCTGTGTTGTAATGATTTAGACCACCATACCATAAAATGAGTATCTCCTAAGGGGGGCAGCATCATTTGAGGCCTGCAGGAGAGAGATTTCTGCTGGTTTACAGAAGGTCAAAAAGTCTTCCAGAATAAACAACCAGGGATGCTGTAGAAAACTGAATTTATGGTGAGGCCCCCAGCATTCCACACCGAGTCTGTGAGAGCTTGCTCTTGTGTTTTATGACCCTGAGAGTTCTAGATGACAGGACAAGCTTTCCTTGCCTTTACTTGTTGGAAACAAAGAAGCAAATGACCCCAGATGTTTGTAGTAAATTTGGGGAAGCTCTAGGCAGTGTCAGAGATGCCAGTCTGGTTGGAGGACCGAGGGCCAGCCCCTTTTTGAATGGATTAGTTACAAGAGGATAAAGCTTTCTAAATAGAAGCTTACAGATCTTGATTTTGCTCTTGCAAACTCTCCAAAGATGTCTTTGTACGTCTTTGCTTTATTTCTTTCCTCCTATGTCAGGTAATGGAATGTATGTCTCTGTTGTTCTGCAGTTTCTGGTGTAGGTTTGTGCATTGTCTTATTTCTAAAGTGTATGCATTGTCTTATATTGGATTAAACTCTGTAATTCTGTGACGTTCGCATATCTTGCTGGTTTTCCTTGGGGCCACACGTAGCTCCGAGAGCACCTGGGAGAGGAAGAGAAACACCCAACCTTTTCCAAAGTTAACTATTTAGAATATTTTCTTCCTTTACAATTGTAACGCACATTTGATGAATATGATTAATCATTCTTAATTTTTAGAGAATTACCCACACGATTGACCTTAATCATCTCCACTTCTTAAACATGTAAAGTAAAACGTATCCAACATGTTCCTGAAATGTTAACAGGTTCCCATATAATTCCTGCTTAACATGGCTGAACTATTATTTTGTTTTATCTCCAGAACTTCATTGAGCTTTATTTCAGACCTCCACATAGCCAAAAATCCAGCAAATCACATTTTAGTTGTTTTTTTTTAAATACACTGCTCAAAAAATAGTGGGGACACATACACAAGATAATAAAACTTATATTAAATCAAACTTCCATGAAAAAAAAACTGTCCACGTAGAAATCAATTCCACATGCTGCTGTGCAAATGGAAAACACAACAGGTGAAAAAGGATTGGCAACTAGCAAGACACTCAATAAAGTAGTGCTTCTGCAGGTGAGGAGTTCACTTTCTGGTTTATGTCTTGGTCACTTTTGAAAGTTGGTGGTGCTTTCACACTCATGGTAGCAGCATGAGACAGACTCTACAACCCACACACAAGTGGTTCTGGTAATGCAGCTCATCTCCAGGATGTAGCACATCAATGCATCTGCAATGGCAAGAAGGTTGACTGTGTATGTCTGCGTGAGAATGTCCAGAGGCTGGAGGCACACAACCAGGAGACGTGGAGGAGGCCTTTAGGAGGGCAACAACCCAGAATATGACTTCTACAGAAGTCATTTTCACAAAAGCTGCCCAGTGCTGTGAAGCTGGCGCTGTAATCGACCCTGGGGTCGTGGTGAAGAGAAAGCCGAGTCAAAAAGCAAAGCTCTCGATTTAATCGGGTCGCTTTACTGATTCGTTGCCTACCCTCACATCTATGGTGGTCATGAACCTTGGGGTCATGACCGAAAGAACAGATAGCGGATAAGCAAGCGGCCAAAATGGGTTCTCCTCCGTAGGGTGGCTGGGCTCTCCCCAGAGTGATGCTGGGTGAGAACTCGGGTCAATCCGGGGAGGGACTTCGGAGTAGAGCCGCTGCTCCTCCACGCCGAGAGGAGCCAAAGTTGAAGGTGGCTTGGGCATCTGTTTAGGATGCCTCCTGGGCGCCTCCCCGGTGAAGGGTGTTCGAGACGCGATCCCACCCCGAGGAGACCCAGGGGGAGACCCAGGACACGCGCTGAAGAGACTATGTTTCTCGGCTGGCCTGGGAACGCCTTGGGGTTCCTCCTGAGGAGCTAGAAGAAGTGGCGGAGGAGAGGGAAGTCTGGGCCTCCCTTCTTAGGCTGCTGCCCCCGTTAAAATGTATTTTAAAGGAATAGTACACCCAAAACATGATTAGCCTTCATTTTCTAC
>JAGKQL010000031.1:36319733-36365331 GCA_018398635.1 Cyprinodon brontotheroides | reverse complement strand
ACGTATTCAACTACAACTAATCCAACCATTAGAGCTTGGTTGGGGATATGGAGTCTGCATGAGCAATGTTTGATGCCTCTATTGTCAATGTGGGTGGCCCATAAAGGTCTGCTGTGCCAGCAGGATATCCTCCACCTGGCTTACAACCCTTCCGTGATTGAAGAAGAGACAGGGTGCTCTGGCTCAGCACCTGGTTTTAACTTTAAGCAGAACTTTAGGCAGAATGAGGTGCATCACAGTCTAAAATACCCAAAAAAGGAATGTGAACTGAATTTTGTAGAGAAAGGCTCGATCTGCACCCCACGCACCAACTAGCAGATCTACAAATCCAGGAAACAGACAGCCTCTGGTTATTGATTTGTGATTATTCATTAAAGAACTTGAGTTCCTGAACATACCTGGGTATCCATTCCCATCAAGGTCACCACCTGACCTTAGGGAAAATCCAAATGCTGATCCGCTGCTAAGCAATGGGCTTTCAATCACCTGTGAGGGTATGGCTGACAGACCATTCCTGTTCCCCAGGTAAATAAACACCTGCCCCCTCTTACCATCACCTGACCATGGAGCCCCAACAGCAATATCTGAACAGAGTGAGATAACCTTAGATTAATAACCTGCAGAAAAATGGTTACTGATGCAGAGCGTGAGGATATCTGGCTACCTTGGTAACCATCCATGTCCAGGTCACCTAGCACAGTAAGGGCAGAGCCAAACCTGCCATAAAGGGACCGACCAATCAGTGACTGGTCTGGCAGGGAGGGGAAGGTAGCTTGCTTCCTCTGCAGGTATAAAAGCACCTGAACACAGAAACATGCTCATTCATTCTTAATGCTCTATGTTCATTTCCTCTGAAAAAAAACACCTTTATTTGTGGAAGTTGTAAAAAGCTTGGCCTGTTTTTCAGTGTAGTCCTGGTTTCTCTGACCATGACTGGATGTGCTCTCTTTCATCCTCTGAATGGCTGTGAATTTCCTGGAAGGGGCCCCCTGTGGGAGCTGGTTGACAGTTGTGTTTTGTGTCACTGGTTCTTTTTTTATGTCTGCTTCTGTCTCCTTGAACCCCTGTTGGCCTCGGCAGATGGCTACCAACACAGATTCTGCTGGAGGTTTCTTCCACCTGTAAAAGGGAGTTTTTCCTCTCCACTGTCGCTACAAGCATGCTTGGTGTATGGGATTGCATTTGAGTCAATGGTGGAATTTGCAATCAACTGGTTTTCCTTAGATAGAAAATGTTGAACCACTCTTCACGGTATAATCTGTTATTTGGAATTGGCTCTTTAAGGTGCCTTGAGAATACATGTTGTGAAATGGTGCTATATAAATCAACTGAATTGACTATTTTTTGTATCCTCCCCTGTGGACCCATAATATATGGGTAACATAACCTAGCTTTGGGCACATTGAAAGTCTCTTTAAAAAGGAGCAATAATGGGTGTGTATAGCTGACATACCAGATTGCACTCGCCACCACAAAGAGCTTTATTTTCTTCATATGCACAGGAATTTCAGCTACTTTTTCAGCTATAGATGAACAACTTTTCCGGATTATGTATTTCTGTTCCATGTAATGTTGCCAGAAAGAGAGTTAGCTCCTCTAAGTCTTAGTTGTTTTCAACCTTAAGGTGGACTACTCACTCAGGGTAAGTATCTTGGTACATTGTGCATGAATGATGTCTGGATGGATTGAGATAGTAGTAGGTGCTTTACTTGTTGTAATATGGCCCCCGTTTTGGTCTGAGATGGCAATAAAGATCTGAGCCAAAAAGCACAAACTCTCGATTTATGGATCAACCTGCATCCCAACTTATACCAAAGGTGATGTGATAACGAATTAGATCCTGGATCACCTCGGGAAGCTCAGATTAGAGCCACTTTACTTTCAATTAAACAGAATCTGTCGACGAGGTCTGGGCACAAAGTGAAGATACTAGCTGAATTTTTTTTTAGAATGAACCAGATGCAGCAATTGGAGAAAGGAGTCTTTAGATAATCCCTCCTGAACCAGTTGATTGTTTGGACGAATGGATGGATGGATGGAAAGATGGATGGTCAGACGGACGGTCCAATAGACGGATATTTTTAGGGCTGACATATTCATATTCGTTAATTGGAAGAAGAGAAGTGAGTGTGTGCATGAATGGTTGTCCATCCTGGTTGTCTTTGTCTTGCCCTGAGATAGACTGGTGACCTGTCCAGGGTGTACCCTGCCTCTCACCAGTAGACAGCTAGAGATAGGCACCAGCACCCCTTGCGACCCCACTTGAGATAAGCATGATAGAAAATGTATGTATAAACCAACATTTTTGAAAATGGAAATTATAATGAATTAGTAGTCAATACAAAAATCTGAAATCACACTAAAAGTCAGAATGGAAGAAGAGATGGATTAAGTGTCCAGACCTGTCCTCTCTCCTGCAACTGCTCCATCACTCTGTCCATGAAGAGTGGAGCTCCAATAAGAACATCCTCCAGACTGCAGCAACCGCCAAAAAAAACACAGAACCCAACAATCATATTCAGAGACACAAGGTGATGGAAAAGAAAATATATTAAGCCTATATCTTTACAGAGAACACAGTGAATCCGTCCTAAGTGTTTAAAGTGTGTGCTCGTTCTCACCCATCACCGTTGAAGTCGGCTACGGCCACGCTGTGTCCAAAGTAGGAAGCCACCTGGCAGGCGAAGGAGATACCTCAGTTCCACACTAGATCATTTACATCTAAACATAGTAGTGTGCATTTTTACCTGAGCTCCTAGAAAGGTGTGGTAAACTCTCAGAGAACCGCCCATTCTTCCATCATAGATTCTCACCTGGTAGAACAGACCAACATTAGAGTCTCACTAAGCCTCCTCTTTGCTTATCCCTACCGGCACAAGCCAAACAATACAGGAAATCCTTACTGTTCCTGCAGAGTTCCTGTCATGTGGAACACCAACCACATAATCTAATGCAAAGAAACACAATGTTTCATTAGATCAGATCCGATGGGATTAGATTAGATTAGATCAAAAATGTCCTACCTGGTGTGGAGTCGCCAGTCAACATACCGCTAGCCACAGAGTAACCTGGCAAAATGACACATTTCGAAATCCACTAACATTGAGTCTGATTAAACCACCATAACCCACTAAGCAAATGATGATAAAGACCTTTCTGGCCATCACATTTCTACTTTGCTTTAACATTACTGCATTTTAAAGACCAGTGAAGACATGGCTTTTTTTTTTTATTCAATATAAATTTAATACTAGCTGCAGATAATTATCTGTGCTCTGCTATAGATATGCTATAGATTCTGAACTCTCTTTTAATTCTTCACCTTAAGATGGAAGCTTTGTGTCAATACAGTAAAATAAAAAAATAAAAAATGTGGTTAGGGTATAAATCTCATTCATATCAAAACATTAGACAAATAGATCTTAAGAGTCTAATCTATACCAGCAGGGTTATAAGCTTTGTCAATAAGAGATATGTATCTTTCAAAATAAAATGCCCTGTGTAAATCATTGCAAAATAAAAGCTCTTCTTTCAGTTGATTTCAGCGTGCTTCACTCACCACGGTAAAGGTCGTAACCTCCCTGCTCCTCTGATTGGTGGATTCCTGTTACGTACTGAATGGGTTCATTGCTTTGTTGGCTGTCGATGATGTCCCTGAGACCCACTGTGATCACCTGACCTGAAATCAGCAATGATGCCATGCAAGTATGGCGCTGGTTACTGGAGGAATCTGACAGTTTCAATATTTGTGCACATCTTTGTTTAAAATGCCAGAACAGAACAGGCATTAAAGCCATTTAAAGCAGTTTTACTTAATTATTATTTTATTATTGTAGATTTTTTTCCAACTGAATCTATGCATCTTGGTTATCTCTTTAATTTGCAGTTGATTCATCTGTTTCTGAGTAGGAAATCAGCCATTTCAAATAAAGTTGCGAATTAACAGTATTTATTATATTTAACTCTATTTCCCAAATTAAACAAAATAAAGTTTTAGCTCCATTGTCTCTCATTCACTTATTGTAGCTCTGCTAGTACAATCAGTGACCAGCAGGGGTCTCTCTCACCCTGGAAGTAGAAGCTTCCTGGAGCTCCGAGCACCAGCCGATCAGCCTACGACACAGAATGTAAGTTAGATAAACCAGGACACATACAGTTCTATTTTAAGTCTAGATCCGTCCTTTTTTCTTCCCAGTTTTTAAGGAGCACCCCACTGCAGGAACAGGGCCCCATGTTGCCATTTGAAAAAAATTCTAAACCTTTTTGTTTAATTATTTTATTTACAAACTTAAGACATTTCAAAGTTATAACTTAGGGCACAATTTCAAGTTTTTTTTTTTTTTTTTTTTTACATCATTGACCTCTGAACAGGAACAGACAAACAGAAAGAACCTAGACCTAAAATATGGGAATTTACTATGTCAAACTAATTTAAAAGTAATTTAAACCTTCAGTTTATTGGGAAAACATAGGGTAAGTGGATTTAACATGCCTTCTCAAATTAACACTGAGGCCAACTCTTGGTGTGTACTTTCAACAGTAACTCTAAAATCGGCTGCGCCACGCCTCTGCTCGCTTCGGTTTTATTCATGGGAGCCAGGAATTTTTCTGCGACTCAGTGCGGCATTTATGAAAGCCTTTTAAAAACCTTGAAAGAGTGAAGGGTAGAAACATTTTCAGGCCAAAAAATGTCTTTTCAGTTATCTTTATGAACCTATAATAAATCTAGCACAGTCCAGATCTGGAGACTAAAGGGCTGGTGAGCTTGTCAATACTAACCTGACTCCACTCAGATGGATTTGCCCGCATATCATCATTCTGCTTCGTTAGTAATTTTTGGGAAAGAGCTTAAAATGGATTTGGTTGCTGATTGTTGGCTATGTCAAGTGATAGACGGGGCCAAATAAACCAATCAAATCAACGAAGCATATGACGTGCTAACACTAACGGACGGCGAAAACACAACCACAAGCCAGGCTACTCTTACCTTAAAACTTAAAGTCGGGAGAAGAGCAGGTTGCCATCTTTTCCTCTGATGAAAAGCCTCCAGAGCAGTGTGTTTTTGCTCTTCTTTCGCAAGTGAAGAAATACTCCTGTAATTCTGATAAAACTTGCTCGGCCAGCCACGCGAACGAAGCTTCGATTCCCGCTGAAGCCGCCATGTTCCTTTAGACTGAACCCCGTATTAAGCCTCGCTATTCGTTCACACCTCAACCATACCAAAGCCAGCGCTGATTGGACGTCAGTTTCGGTGAGCATTTCAAACGGCTGTGCGGCATTTTTATTTAACGGAGAAACCGTCTCCAGACCTGATCTTGCCGGTAAACCTTGGCTTCGGCGGATCAGTGATGGTGCTCACGACTAACTTGTCACAGCTTATGATGCAAATTTTTTTGATTTATGTCCAATTTTGAAGCGCGTCCTGCGCTATGTTATTCCACACTACAAAACAAGAGGGACAATCACAAACTAGCTGTTGGTCTAGATACGACGGTGGTTGGGAACGGAAGTTTGTCGCGGCAACAGGGGACATGAGGCGACAAGAAGCGGCGTCCAGGTGGAAAAAGAGGTCCCAGCGTTCTCGCTTTTCAGCTCTTCTTTACTCCATCTTTACAAGCGTTTTCACAATGGCGGTCGCGCAACAAACTCGCCGTTAGGTACCAAGCAGGAAACTACATGGTGTAGGCGGATGCACGAATTACGACCAATCAGAAGAGCCTCCCTGTCTGCGCTTTTGTCTCGCGGCCAGCACCCTGGTACGGAAAGGTGCACCGGTGTCTGCGGATATCTGCGAGATATGCTGCGTTAACTACTGACTACGCGAACAACGGTTTCTGAGCATAACCAGCAGCAAGCACCATTTAGGAAAGTCCAAAAATCCTGCGGAGCGAATGAATAACTCTGACTGACCTAATTAATGTTAAATAATGGATGACAAGAGGACCTGAGGACTGTATCTAGATTGTAAACAGGACTGTGCTAATGTCACAACAACAACAGTGGCTCTGCACACCCCACTTCACCTTGGTGATGTCAGCACTGAAGCCCACCTCACAGTAACGCTGATCGTTTCCTAGAAAACAAAACAAGGACTTGAAGTTTTGAGGGGGTTTAAGGTTTTCCATCTAGATCTTTGTTTTTCTTACTGTTCTTTATAACCGTGTAGTCAGCATCCATCAAGATTCCTCTGCAGGGAGAGAAAGATGTCAAGACCCTGCTTGCGTGGTCCAATAGGAGACAATTACCCACAGGGGTTTTCCCTGACTCCGCCCCTCTCCTTTTGACGTTCCAATGAAAGAGTGGTGCACAGGCCTGGAGGTGGAGGAACACACACTGGGTCACTACTTCATTTGACTAACAAAACAGAATCTGGATGAGACTAAAGTTCCAGTCATGTTCTGCTGTGCTCTCACCAACAGGTGTGTCCCGCTGACTGAGCGGACAGAAGCTCCGAACCATTGTCTGCTCTTAAAGGAGTGAAAGCTGAGATCTGAGCTGCTGTGTTCCTCATCACCTGTAAATTCAGTTCGATTCAGTTTATTTATAAAGCGCCAATTCACAACACATGTCATCTCAAGGGATTTACAGTTCAACCAGATCATACAGTGAAATTGATTTAAAGTTTTCTATCTAATGAAATACCGTTTGATTGCTTCGACTCACCGTTACAAGAGAGTGAGACAGATGTGGCTGTGAAGCAGGTCTCACCAAGACAAAGGTAAGAAAGTTTGGCAGATGTTATCATAATCTTGGCACTGATGAATTATTTGATTATTGGTTTATTTCTTCCACCTGCTTAGCTCTGCCCAGTTTTTATTTTAACCATCAGATTCTCCTTTTCTAGTTTAAACTGCTTGGTCCCAGCCATCAGTGCCAGATTATTCGAGCCGTGGGTGAGAGTTCTCTAGTATACCCAGTGTGTTTCTGGTCCCGAATTGTTTTTGCTCCTGGACTTCTGAGTTTGCCTGCCCCTGTTCTGATCTGTTTTGCCTGACCTGCCTTCGGACTTCCATTGGATTCTGCCTGCTAATGACCTTGGATCTCTCTCCTGACCCCGGCTTTGAATTCCCTTCGGTATGTCTTTGGATCTCTGATCTTCTGGCCTGGACTTCTGCTTTCTCATTGATTCTTAACTCTCATTGATTCTCTACTATTGAAGAAATTATGTGAATATTCTCTCACAAGGATTCTAGAAATTCTGAGAGCGGTTGTTTAATTGCTTCAAAGTTCTTGATATTTGTGTCAAAGTAAAAATGGAGGTAAAGTTAAAGTTGAATTTCTGACTTACAACAGCAGATTCATGCAGTTGTATTCAGTTGTATTTGTGTTAAGGAAAAAAATATATACATATACTTATATGTATATATATATATTTAATATATATGTAGCCTATATATGTTTTTATCGCGGCTGCTCCCTTTTTTCTCATAGTGACGTTTACACTCCAGAGCGAGAAGGTGGCGTTACTGCAACCAAAGAAGCCAACCACCAGTAGTAAACAAAGAAGAAGAAGCAAAGCAGCGTCAGCAGCTTAGCAGAAAAAAATCAGTTGTTGTGGAGAATTGTGTGGGTATGGCGAGTGGGAAGAACAGGGGTGGAAGACGCCAGCTTAGCCACTTTACTCTGGAGTCTGCTGTATGGGACTCTTTGCATTTTGAGTGACCTCGATGACGGGAAAGAAAGTTGTGGATAAAAGGGTCACAGCAATTGACAACACATTGTGCAACCACGTTTTCTGTTTATACTGCGGCAACATTAACATGTCAGGCTAACAATTTAACTTATATATGCGAACCGAAAATGCGTGATGACCCGCGAGCCGTGAACCAAGCCGAACCGTGTATTTTGCGGAACCGTTCACTAATATATATATATATATATTGTGCATTTATTTTGAGGGCTACATGTGTTTGAATTTTTTGTTCCACCATTTCTTTTAGATCAACTTTAGCAAAACTGAATGGAAGACATTTTTGATGTGCAACTGAGAAAACACAATTTGTGTACTTTGTACTCAAGAATTTGAAGGGGTGTAACACTTTTGTTGACAGATGGGACAGATTGACTGATTTAAAAAAAATCTACAATTACACAACACCAAAGTTACAATGCACAAATAGTTTTGCAACAATAGTTCTGGACCATTTAAAGCAAAACTGAGAATGTAAGAGGCTTTTGATGTGCAACTTGTAGAACAGAATTTGTGTATCTGTACTTACAATTTGAACAGGTGTAAAACAAATTTGTACTTGTGAATACTTTTTTTCAATTCTACAAATAAAGAACTTATAATGTAACTCTCTCTACAACTTCAAAATCCCACTTACAATGCACAAATAGTTTTGAAACAAAATAACCTTCATAGGTGACACAGGTTTTAGGGTGAGACAGATGTATGAGTGAGATGGATAGAAGTGTTAAAAGTGTAAGAGTGAGACGAACAGGAGAGTGAAACAGGTGTCCCAGAGAGACATAGAGAAGGACAGGTAAGCTCATAGTATCAGTTGTAAAGTATCAGTATAAGTTGTTCATTTCTGGGAAAAAATAAAAAATGTGCAGAAACAAATGTTCTTAGCAGACAAATGTAAAACTCACCTTTCAGGTCAAAGTCAATGATGTCACAGGCCGCTCTAGGTGACCAGGTACAAAGAAACACACCCCCTCCCTCTGTCACCCCTGGCTGGCTGGTGTTGGCTTTGGGAGCTCCAATGACAACAAGGAACCTGAAGAACCCAAAAGATCTGATCGTCTTCTAAGCTTTTCTTGCAATGGCAGAGAAAACCTCAAACCTCTGTGTGAGTGCCAAAGACTTGCACACGGGATTTTCTCTTCATCCCACACAGTAACAAGTCCAAGAAGGATCCAGTCCTTTCATAGGGTTACCATGCCAACAGTATTAATGAGATGCCGTTCTGCACTTGGAGGAATTCCTGCTCATTTTTATATAAAATATCAACAGATGTATGTTCTTTGGATTCTTTGAAATTCACCAGAGCTATAGTTGAACTGACAATGCCAACGAAAAATGTAAAAAAAAAAAAGTGACCAACAACAAAATCCTACGTGTGCAAACCTCTTAAGATCTGTGATGGAGCACTAACGTCATGTAAATGATGTTCTGTTGTTAGATCTGGTTTTTATCACCTGCGGATTTTAGCAAAAATTAAATCTTATTTTTGTTTTAAGGACTTTGAAGGACTTATCCGTGCTTTCATCACATCTCGGTTGGATTATTGCAATTCATTATATAGAGGCATGGATAAATCACAGATGCAGCGACTTCAAATGATCCAGAACGCAGCGGCACGGCTTCTTACAGGAACCAGGAAGCGTGACCATATAAGGCCCATACTGGCCTCTTTACATTGGCTGCCCGTTTTTTATCGAATAGATTTTAAGATTCTTTTATTAACTTATAAGGTTTTAAATGGATTAGCTCCTCCCTATCATCGGGACCTTTTAAAATTTTACTCTGTATCCAGAAGCTTACGATCAAATAATCAGCTATTACTGACAGTCCCTCGGACCCGACTTAAGAGGAAAGGAGATCGGGCTTTTTCTGTTGTTGCTCCAATTTTATGGAACAATTTACCTTTTCAAATTAAATCTGCCCACAGCCTGGATCATTTTAAATCGCTTCTTAAAACTCATTTTTATTCTTTGGCATTTACTTGAAGTGTTTTGATAATCTGTTTTTATTAATTAGTACTATTGTTTGTCTTGCTTTACAGCACTTTGGTGCAGTTTTATACCTGTTTGTGATTTGAAGTGCTATATAAATAAATTTGACATTGACATTGACACATCTGACAAGTCAGGACAAAAATTAGGTGTATAAAAAACCTTAATAAAGTACATTCATGTACGTTGCTTTAAGGCAACAACATTTAGAAATTCAAGGGAGAAATTCAGAAAAGGTCATTTTACATGAAATTTAAATTTTCCTACCAAAGACATCAGAAGAATGTTATGTAACATGATGAACTTACGTATTGTTGACAGGGTGAAAGTCGATGGAGAATCCAAACAAACTTCCTGTTGGTCCACTGAACACCACAGGTTCTTCCTGCAGGTTTAGACACACACTGACAGCGACACACAGCAGCACACACACACACCTGAACACACACATCTGAGCTATCTATCTCTGTCTGAGGACTATGGCTGAAATGTTTCAACACTCCTAATGAATGCCACTCCAAGTGTTTTTCTGTGTGTGTGTAAGTGAGTGAGTATGTATCTTGATGTGTGACTGACAGCTGGTGGTGTGGGTCTAACACTTTGGGGCTGCTGTTTCCTGTTGATAGAAAAATACAACTACAAGCCTGCTTATGTGCCAGTGCTCCACTAGCACTTAGTTCAAGCAGATTCTGGAAACTGAACTTCCCCACTGAGTGTTTATACTTCTCAGATGCTGTAGCCACAGGGACTCCTTGCACATGTTTTTAATCCAATTTTTAGCTTCTGCTTTGTGTTGTTTTGTCAAACAAGCAGTTTAACCCTTTATAGTGCACTTGCATACCCCTTACCCTTAATTGGCATCAAAATATCCATGTTTTTTTATTCTACACAGGTAACAAGGTCCTGACCTGGATTCCAATAATATTATTGGCTTGAAATTTAGATTTTCAAAGTATTTCACTGAGTTCCCTAGAAAGGGTTAATGTTTCCTCACATTATTGGTGACATGCAGCTTCAAGAACAATAATTACTTTTTAAATAAGGGCTGGCCCGACAGCGGTAGACCCACACTGAGGGGTCAATTCACAAACAGGAAA
This sequence comes from Cyprinodon brontotheroides, assembly GCA_018398635.1. Taxonomy (NCBI): domain Eukaryota; kingdom Metazoa; phylum Chordata; class Actinopteri; order Cyprinodontiformes; family Cyprinodontidae; genus Cyprinodon; species Cyprinodon brontotheroides. The sequence continues at coordinate 36,354,553 of JAGKQL010000031.1, read as the reverse complement.
ATGAACCACCAAAACATTTATATCTGCTGTTTCATCACTGAATGTACACATATTTACACATCCATGATGTCTTTACTGAAGCCATAAAGGATACTATTCTTTCAGCTTTAAGTTCTTCCTCTCTACTCGTTGTCCCACATGTCAGCACACTCATTGTATTTTTTTGTGTGAAGTCAATTTTGGTTTTAGCCTTTCTGTTGGGATCTGGAGGTTTGGTCCACTTTCTCCACCAGAGGGCGCACTAGACCTCCTGGGGGCAGGAGCTGACTGCTACACCCTGTCTTTAATCTGCTCATCAGGAGGCTCCTTCTTAAAGAGGCGGAGACGGACACTCCGGCGCCAGAGTGTTTGCCAGTAATGGTGAGCAAAGCCTGAGCCAGCCTGCTTTTCTGAACCCAAGAATTTGTGAACCTCGCCTGACCTGAAGTCTTTTTCTGTTCTCACAGGATATTTCTGCCTGACAATCTGAAAACCTGGAGAGAAGACTCTCTCTAGAGTCCGCCTGTCTGCTCTCAGTGAAACCCTGGAGGGTTGTTTCTGCCTGCCCGCTCTCAGAGAAAACTGAGAGGGAACTCAGTCTGGAATCCGTCTGCCTGCACTCAGTAAGCCTCCGCCCTCAGCCCTCTGCCTGCCGACTAGCCTCTGGATCCTCAAGGTTCCCCCCCTCGACTGCTCCGCTGAACTTCAGAACAGGTACTCCCTTGTACATCAGAAAAACCAGCATTACTTGGATCAATACTAACCTCTCTGTCCCCCCTCAGTGGTGAACCTCTGCGTGACCAGTCAACCTACCAAGGACCAGTTCATGATATATTGTGCTTCTTCGTTAATAAACCTTTGAACTTTTTCTTTGCCTCTTGAGTGATCTCTGCATGTGGGTTAGACACCTTAAACCCATCATGACACTTTCATTATAGCTTAGCTACTCTCATTATATACTTAGAAAATGGCTTAGAGTCACCAGCAGCATGTTGTTTTACCAGTTTATGAGGAAAATTAGGAAGGCTCTAGAAGAGCGAAATAAAACAAACTAACATATTGTTTCACCAATGTGGTACAGAATGGAACTTAGATATTTCTTACCTGCATTTTTGGAAAGATTTTTCCATAATACCTTCACTCATTTATGGTTCCATGTTAGTGATTTACCTTATCTAACACAGGTCATTCCAAGATGAATGGATTCTTCCCCATAGTACATAAAGACTAGTTCTTAAATAGAATCAATTCTATATATTATATTTGATGTTGGTATATTGACGTAAGCAATTAGCTATTCTACTTGTGTTTGAAGTTTATGGTTATACTAATATTAAAAATAGTTTGAACATTCCACTTCAAGGAATTACTACTGCAATCCTCTGTTTTAGTTTGGAACATTTGTTGCAGAGGTGATGAATTATGGAAACATGGAGACAAATCTCCTGATAGGGATGGCCACAGAGGGTGGCCATCCTTGGCTTTACCTCTAGCTCCACCCCTTGGTACCTTATAAAACAACATATGCTTCGACAACTGAGATTTTCATCTAATAAAATATTGATATATAGACATCCAAAGTAATGTTAAGATTTAGTGGTTAAAGCCGTAGGGAAACGGCTGTTCCAACCGCTGCATTTCCGAATTCTTCCAGCTGGTGTCCCGACTTTACAAGAGTGAATAAAGTGAATGTGATTGGTCGCTTTATCAAGGAGGGCGGGATTGTTTGGCAGAAGGTTCGCAAGCACTTTTGGTTGTGGCCGGTTTGTTGGAAGCATCTTGCTAACCAGCAACTTAGTGCTAGTAGGTTCCCAATGGAAATTCCATTGGGACCAAGTAGCACTAAATTGGTGACTTAGAAACGACGCTGTCAAGGAACGCCATGGACAGCGGAAACATGCAAGAGGAGGAGAGTTTGAGTGTCGGAGGTCGTGGATGAGTCTCCTCCGTCATCATTTTTTAATTAGAGGAGTAAAGCTGGGAGGAAGATGTTGTGTGGAAGAGGACGCCAGGAGCTGCAGAAGCTTGGTTTTGGTGTAGAAGGCTTCCAGCCGTACATGTTTGAGCCCTTGCCTCGCAACGCTGCCAGTTCTGTTAGCTCTACGCCTGCCGAAGACACAGACGTCCATCCCCGTGAACACTGGGACGCAACTCAATGGGAAAGGAAAGGATTCTGATTTCAACTATTGCGTGATATTAGCTGCGACATATGAATCAAGCATGCAATGACCGAAAAAAAAATTGATTGACAGATGACTGTTGATATATGATTGGCTTGAACTTAGGTGTACAAGCTGACGTGAGAACTGAATCTGGCCTCGCGTGAAGATAACGAAGACATAACGTTTTGAAGCAGGTACATTTTATTGTGATTTTTTAAACAGAAATTGTCTAACTTTTGGGACAATATGGTTTTGAAAAAGAGTAAATTTATATATGTTTAAGCCAGAATGATTTTGACATTTAAATATGAATATCAACAAATTTTTAAAAGGTCTTGCTAGAAAAATACTGTTATTCTTGGATGACAAGAATGTGTTATGTTGGATAAAGTTGTAAACGGCTGTGTTGTGTACTCATTTTGCACCCCCCGCAGATATGGCTGCTGTTTGAGCTAAAATAAAAAAAAAAAAGGCTTGAATAGGGATAAATTCAGAGAACCAAGTTCCAGTTATTGACATTTGTTCTGGAGTTAAGGTCATAGTTGATGACAGTACCTGCGAACATACCTGTCTCTCCTCTGCCTGCTTAACACCTTTTCTAACTCTATCATTACTGCAGATTGATGCAGTTGACCAGCTGTCAGACTGGGTTGGCTGATCAGCAGAGTTCAGCTCAGTGAAATTAAAGCTATTTGGACACTTCACTGTCCTTTCAGTTTTGTCTTCCCTCATGCCAAATTTCTTAAGTGTTTTATGGTTTTGAGGTATAGCTGGTATTACCAGTGTATTAAACTGGTAGCTATAGAACCAACCAACTCTCTGATGTCCCCTCTTTAAGTACTGCAACATATTTTTCTCATTTATAATATAATTATTGATAATAGTAAGACATAACCTCATTAATTAAGTTGAAAGTTTTACATATACCTATTATATTCTATATCAGTTTGGACATGTAAAATGAATATATCAATTATAAATAGATTCTTTAGGATGAAATACATCATAAAATTATACTTTATGATGTAGTTCACAAATTGAAATAAATCAAATGGGACATTTAACTATTGTGCCAATTTTACTTTTTCATTGTATATTCAGTTTTTGAATCATATATAGGATTAATACATTTTATATCTAGGTTTCATAGTAAATTCACATTAGGCAGTTTTCCATTACAAAGCTTAATGTCATCAAATGTTAATGTTATGCTTGGTTGTACTTAACAGGAAGTAGAGTTAGCAAGCTAGCACAGACCACAGTTCAGTGATGGACTGAGGTTTTAATGAATATGTTGCATTCAGGTAAGTTGCACAAACTTTTTTACAACACCTGCTCAGAGATTTGAGGTAAATATTCGCTATATCAGAGGTTATTCAAAACATTTGCTCCCATTTTATATATATATATATATATATATAAATATATATTTGCATGAATAATATGGACATGACATTGTTATCATGGCAATGAATGATAAACAATATCATGTACGGTAGATGTAAGGCATTAATTATCTCTCTTCTCAGATGTGTTACGGAAGCTGTGAGAGCACCCCCTGCTGCTCTTTGTCTGTCAGTACATAAAGCTGTTTTAGCTCTCTCCACCAGTCTTCAGGCCGACGCCAGCGCGGCCGCAGCAGCAGATCGTTGAGTAGGGCGGCAACACATGCACCAAGAATAGGCCCCGCCCAGAACACCTGCAGCAGAGGTGATCAGTGATCAGGCTAAGTTAGAGATGATGTGCAGGTGTGTGTGTCGTTATGAGTGTACTCTAACCCAGTGGTCCTTGAAGTTGAGTGTTACAGCAGCAGGACCAAAAGACCGAGCTGGATTCATCCCACAACCTGTGGCGCCGACCTGGGGAAAAAAAACGGACAAGAAACATGGTTGTTGGCTTGTCTTTTTGTGACCATAGAAGACCATCAGAAACACGGGTAGGACTTACAGCCACCAAGTGACCCAGACTAACAGTCAGACCAACCAACAGTGGTGTGGCCCCTACCGGCAGAGGGACTTCAGCAGTTACCATGACAACCAGTACCAGTTGGAGGGTTATGAGCACTTCCACGGTGAACGCCTGGTGTAGCCGCACGCCAGAGGACACCTGAACGCAGGCAGTGGAGTCAGATGAAAGGCTCAACTATTCCAGTCTGTCAAAAGGTCAGAGAAACACTCACCTGGTTCATAGCAGGAGTCACGTCTCCCGTCAGTCCGAGCAGCAGTGCGGCAGAGGCCACGCCCCCCAGCAGCTGACCGACCATGTACAGCACTGCCCTCCAGAGGCGGAGCCTCAGCGTCAGTGCCATTGCTAATGAAACAGCAGGGTTCAAGTGGACTGCCCCGCCGACAGACAGTGCCGCCATAGACACAGAGAGACCAAAGACCAGTACCACCTGCAGGGGACACACTGGTGAGGATGTCACTAGTCCAGAGGTAGGAGGACCTTCAGAGGGACGGGTCTGATTGGTCAAACCACCCGTCGACCTCTTGTCACCTCTTATGAGCATAGTTGATAGGCTGGCAGACAGGAAGAGGGCTGTGCCTACAAACTCCAGCAGGAACTGGTGTAGGCATGACTGGGAGAAGACGTCACGCAGGACCAGACGAAGACAGCGAGAGACAAACATCACTGCAGTACGGACTGGACCAGGTTACCCGAACCTGGCTAACCTATGTAAACGATACAAAAAAAGCACAGATAATCAACAGGAAACACAACAAGAGGGAAGACATTGAAAGATAACCTAACCCCTCATTCCCACAGGTCCTGCCATCCATGCGCCCTCAATCCAATGGCAATTAGAAGCCATTATAATTTAAATGGGAAATTCCCACCACCTTGGTGGCACTGTGGCATGACATCTCCCCTCTGTCTCCCATTTGAAATTCATTTTTGACAGATGACAGAGGAAAAAGTGTCAGTTTCTACAAACCAAAGCAGCCAGACAGGAAGTCAGAGACTAAATAAAATAGATCTGTAACATTTTAATATTAGACTAGAGGCTTTCTGGACACCTGAACAGATGCTACATATATTTAGTGAGGAATACTGCATGGGACATTTCATGACATGTTTAGAATAACCTCTAACGCCTTCATCTAACCAAAAATCAGATTTAGCATCAATCAGTTCCTTATGTCACCTAAACAAACCCACAACTACTTATGATAAAGAACTTACCCGATAGTGTCAGAGATGTCAGTCACAGGTGTTCTGCTGCTGCTTAAGGATGTTTCCTTTGCCCATTCCAGAGTGCGTGTCTCTGACTTTTATTAAGGTAAAGTGGGTGGCGTTTTGCACAGCGGAGGGAGGAGTTATCATACAGACAGACCTCAGAGGACAGGAAATCTGTTGTTTTCTGATATTGGATACTTTCCATCTGTCAGGAGAAACTGAACCAGTCTGTTGAAGAGTCTCCACTGTAAATGGAATTGACATTTACTCTCAGATGGAGCTGAACGCAACCTAAAGCCTACAGTAGGATGAAATCTGCCACTATATGCAGCAAAAGTATGTGGAGAGAACCATCCAAAGTCTGTCTTTTCTCAAAAATCTATTAGTAAAAGGGAAAATGAACATAATTTTAGTTTCAGACGAAGCATCATATCTGAAGACGTTTTTGGACCTCTATCGTACCTTGAGCGAAACCAGAGTTTCCTAAGTTTCGAACTAGAACTAGAGTCACACTAGTTAACATATGACTTGCTCCAAGATCTCCAGCAGCCGCCCAAACCTGAGAAGATAACCTCTCCTGTCTTGTGACTGTAGAGTAGTGGTCTCTTATCAAACCCTTGAGGGTCACTTTCTGGTACTTTGACATGTTTCAGTTGCCCAACACAACTGAATCAAATGGCTAAACTACCTCATTAGCTTTGCTGATGAGCTCACATTGGATCTAAAATTTACAGGATACTGGCCCTCAAGGACAGGCGTTCTAGAGCCCTGTTGCAGAGACAGGAACCTGAACAGTTTCAAAATAAAACTTTTATGATTCATTTTTATGGGTAAACTAAGCAGAGAGACTTAGAACATAGACCAACCCCAAAGCTGCATCACTGGTGAAGTGGAGGCAGCATCATGAAGAGAAGCTGTGGTGCCTCCCCACCACTAAGGAAAACACATCTTTAGGTTTAATCAGACTCAGTTAAAGAATGGAGTGCAAGGAGCAAACTGATCATTTCATTTTTAGTTCCATAAATCTTAAAAAACAAGAAAATTTAATGGTTAAAAGAGGCAATACACTGCAAAAAATATAAATCTCAATAAGTTATTTTTTCTTAAAATAAGTGTGTTTTTCCTTGATTTGAGGAGGTAAAAGAGACACTTTGCCAATGGAACAAGACAATTTCCTTTTAAAATAAGAAAAAACTATTTTATCGTCTTATTTCAAGTAAATATTATCTAACTATCTTATTTTAAGAGTGAAAATACTCATTCCATTGGCAAATCATCTTATTTTACCTGCTCAAATTAGGGGTAAATAAATACTTAATTTAAGCCATTTTTTACTTATTTCTGTATTGTTTTTGCAGTGTACACAACAAAAAATGGCTTCTAAAAAATAAGAAAAAAATAGTGTTTTAAGTGAATAATTGCTTAATTTTAGCAAAGTAATCTGCCAGTGCAGCAAGCAAATGAGACTTGGTAAGATTTCCTAAAACAAGAATATAATATCCAAGTAGTAAGCATCCAAAAAAACTTAAATCAAGTTATTCTCATTTATTAGTCATTATTGCTTAGAATTAAATCTCCTCTAACCAATTATTGCTCAAAACAAGCAAACAACAGGCTTAAACACAAGGCAAATGTACTTGATACCAGTTCATTTAAAAGTTTTTCTTAGCTAGAATTAATTTCATTATTTAGGTGTGTAGTGAATGTATGGGAAAAATACACTTGACCAAAAAACTTCAAAACGTTTTTTTAATTAATATTTTAGCAGAAATGTCACAGAATTAAGCGAAATAACCCCCCGCCACCCGCCAAAAAAAAGGCCAAACAATGATTAGATGGTGATGCAGCAGTATCGCTACGCTCTACCCCTTCTATTCACTCTAGCTAATCTGAATCGTTCAATTCCATTATGAATGCTGGCGTACCATAAATGATAAATTATGAACAGTTTAGTTTGTGCCTTCCAGTCGTTGCCCATAGAAAGACGTTACTTTGGATATAACCTAACAGAATATCTTCCAGGGGAACGGCTCCAAATGACACAAACTAATGTAGAACATGATGCAATAATGTAAAATCAAGGACCAAATGTGTTAAAAAAAAAAAAAACGTTCCCCTTTAAGGCAGAGCTTCTATTATAATAAGCATAACCTAATGCAGAATCTCAAAGCTAAATCATGAATGACAATCTCAATAACCCGATCAATTTGAATGCAATCAGATTTGATTAGCTGGAATATCTTAATGAGATGGGGTTAGTTATTAAAACAGGTTAATATGGATTGTCTTATTGTCTTGAAACAAGTAAAAATCTACTCGCAGTCTAAATGTTAACACGACTCAGTCCGCAATGTGTGCTATTTTAAGAAAAAAGCTGCTCAGAATTAGTTTTATTATCTAGTTAGGATGAAAAAAATGAATTTTCTTAAAACAAGTCAAATAATCTTAACAATATTTGGTCTTACCAAGAAAATACATTGAAAAACAAGACTAAAATGCTTAATTCAAGTTTATTACACTTGTATAGATTTTCCTTTTTTGCAGTGTACTGAGCCATTTGGTGGCAGAGCTACAGAGATCCAGATAACCTGCTGTTCTGATTATAAGGGCAGGTTAAGCCCAATCACAAAGTTAAAAGTCTTAAAAGCTCACAGCTGCAGGTAATTAACAGCAAACTGGACAGAGGTATGCAGTAAGACAGTTTTCTGTGTCCTCATGTTGACTTTGAGTTGAAGATGATCTGATGAGCTGCAGGACTTTTCAACAGGAAAAATCACCTCCTGCAGTTTCCATAACAGAGAAGAGAATTGTCTCTCTGCTGCATGTCAACAGCAGACACAGAGAAGCTTTAAGCAGCTCAGCCACACCGATACCGGAGAGGAGAGCGAGACATCCAGACGTCCGATTGGCTGACATTCTGCTGCTCTGACATTTAACAAAGAAGAGGACTAATGAGGAGCAGAAACAGGGATGTCAGCTAATCGCCTCTATCCATCCATTAGAGCCATCTAATGTATCCCGAGCGGCTGCAGATTTGTTCACCTTCACGTCCTGATTAGAGCTCAGACTCATAGAAACAGAATCCTGATGGAGCATGTCCACTGGCTCGTCCACTGAAGCATAAGGAGATTGCATTCTTTAGAATTAATCCTCCTTCAATTTCCGTGTTAATCTTCTCATCCATGGTACGAGAACAGAAAACTGCGCAGAAGCTTGGAGACACAGGCTAAAATGAAGCTTGATTTATTGAGTAAAACAACATAGCAGCAGGACTTTGGTTTAAATAAAGCCCAATACTTCTGGAACAAATTACCATTTTTCTCCTATTTCTAATCTCCTCTCAGGTATAAATGCATTTTACGAATGCCCCAGACTTGACATAGGAGCATGGAGGTAATTTTTTGGGGGGGACATGTCACTAATGTCACTGGTGAAAGTCACTAATGATATTGTAATGCCCTCACATAATTGACTTGTATCTGTATTTGTCGCTGTCAGAATCTCAGTGTTGCATTGTACACAGTTGAGTAATAATATTCTTTTAGAAACTTGAATATTTGATTATGACTCTTAACCTCTTACACCCTCAGGGGGTATAAATAAATTTCTGCCTGACAAAAACACACAAAAGTAAATAACTTTATAGCCTCAACAGCTATTAGATTTAAGAAGAAACTTTTGGTACGTCTGTAAAGGTAAGATGTCATAGAATGGTTTTCTGGTGTCAGCACCATTGTAGCTTTGACCCTGCCAGAAATATTAGGGACAAAATACAAAATATTTTGCATTTTTTGAACCTCGCCAAAATTTTCTTTGAAATAAACATTGCAAAACACTACCAAAATATTATTTATAGCACAAAAAGTAGTACAGACTTTTAAATCTAAATGTTGTGTAAAAATATACCAAATTTGTGGACTCAATCAGATGAATCATATTTATTTTAGAATGGTATTAATTGAGAATTTTCTTAGGCACGGGAGGAGGCCATTTTGGCACATTTATCACAAAAATGTTACAAAATAAATGTGCCAAATAGTGTTTTTTTACATCAATACTGGGGGTTTGGTAAAATTACGAGGTCACGTAGCAGCTGGACCCACCGGTGGGTCCGTAGGGTTCTAGGGGTTAACTTTCTGCTGCTGAATGCAGACAAAACAGAAATTAAAGTATTTGGACCAGAGTCTTTGAAAAAGACTCATTTAATGGGATTTAACTAATATCAGAGAATAAAGTAATTAAAATCTCTGTGTTATTTTTATCAGGACCTGTCATTTAATAGCCTCGTGAGACCATCCTGATCTCGCAAGCTTTCAAGATTTCACTCGCTAATCAGTCAGTTTTTTGTTTTTCCGTTTTTAAAACGAAATTAGAAAAACGGCATTTGCAGAAATGAAAAAAAGGGTATAGTTTTGGGATTTTTTAAACTGCAATGGTTAAACCAAAGACAAACTTTTATTGTGTTGGTAATTCAATGGACCTTATGGCAGAACTGGAAATGAAGATCTGAACTACCAACACATAACTTTTTTAGTTACCAGTAGATGGTGGTAATGTATAGCCTTCGCGGGAGACCATCCTGATCCTCAAGTAAGCTGTCAAGGTTTCACTCGCTAATCAACAGTCTGGAGACTCTCCGTTAAAGAAAATTTGGAGCCGCTCACCAAACTTAACGCCCAATCAGCGCTGGCTTTGAGGCGGTTGAGGTGTGACGCTAACGGTGAACGCGCGACAGTTCAGCCCAAAGAACATGGCGTGCTTCAGCCGATGAAACTAAAAGCTAAAGTGGCTATCGAGCGAAAAGCCTTTATGCGGGAATTACAGAGTATTTCTTTTTCATTGAAAGAAGAGCAAAAACACTTGCTCTTGGAGGCTTTTCTCAGAGGAAAAAGATGTTTTTTGCTCTTCTCCCACTGGTTTCGCAAGAGTTTGATCTATCAATTGGCCTCTTCTTGCGGTCGCCGCCTGTTAGCAATGGCCATATGCTTCGATTGATCTGATTGGTTTATTTGGCCCGCCTATCACCAACATAGGCCAATCAGCTAACCAGTATTTTCGCTCTTCCCAAAATTACTTCAAAGGGTTTCAGATGGATAGCGCGGAGCAAATCCATCTGGTCGAGTCAGGTTAGTCATTTAAATCATATTTCAAAGAGGTTTCTAGAATTTCCTTCTTCCATTTGCGGAATATTGCAAGAATTAGAAAATCTCCCGCGGTCCAGGGGTGATGCTGAGAAACTAGTCCATGCATGAAGAAAAAAATATAAAAAATATCACCACAGATGTCTGGGGGACAATGTGATTTGTCTACATGTTCTGAATGCTGGCTACCGCATAAAGAATAAAATAAATTCATGAACAGTTTAGTTTGTTGCTCTTCAAGTCGCTGTCTATAGGGAGATGTTAGCTGGATATAACAAACCATTTTACCTTCTTCAGATCGGCTCCAAAATGACACAAAACTTATATGGGTGAGTAGAACACGCATGTAATAATGTAAAATCAACCTCTAATGTAAATAAAAACAGCGTTCCCCCTTTAAATTGTTTTTTTTTTTTTTTTTTACGCATATGACTAAAGGTATACATGCCCGTTTGAGGTAGTTTAAAAAGTCTATTTTTTTACAAAACTAAAGGGATAAATACAAATCTGACATCTTGCGCATGTATATTGACTATAGGTATTCTGGTCTGACAGGGTATGCTGATCTGAAAGAAAAACAGCACAAAAGGAAGGAGTCAAGGTGTTGCAATGGCCTAGTCAAAGGCCAAACCTGATTGAATTGTAGGACCCTCAATGAACTCCAATAATTTCCAAAAGAAGAGTTGGATGATTTTTGTTTGTTTTTTGTTTCTTTGTTGTTTTTAAAGGGATTCTGGGAGACGGATAGTCTGGCAGGCAGAACCAAAAACCGAACACAAAATACACAAAAGCACACAGAGCACAGGACTGACTAAGGACGACCTGAGAAGAACCTGACAAAGACCTGAGGGGACTGGGTGTCTAAAACCTTTTAGGTGTTCCAAGTGATTCCAAGTAGCCTACAGAGTTGGAGAGGTGGAAGAGAAATCGTTTTATTCATTGGTGTGAAAAATACAGAAATTACACCAAAAACAGCAAAACCAGCAGAACCGGACAGTCTCATACTCTTACTGGGTTCTCAGACACATTTAAAACATATTTTATTGGAGATCAAAGACATAAAAGTCAGAAAACCTCACAGCGTCACACTTCAATACACTGATACACTCCCTGAAAAGAAATCTTCTCTTTATTAGTGGTAAAATCTTCTGTTTTCCCAAAACGTTCCTGTTTTCAGTTTTAACTAAACTGAGATCAGCCTGACAGTAAAAATATTAAATACTACATCTGAGGAGGAAAAAAAAAAACACTACAGGGTGACAGAGTTGGAAGGACAGTCGCCTTGCTTGGTAATCCTGGCCTTGAGCTTTTCTGAATAAAGTGGTCTTCCCAAACATGTCTGGGTTCTCTCTGGGTACTCCTGCAGACAATAAGAGGGTACGACCCAGGGATGAAAAGCCCAGCTGGAACCAGGCCAAGATTATCCCTTTATAGGACAACTTACCATCTTTAATCACTTGCACACCCCTCAGTGAGATCTAGAAGCACAAGATCTATATCCAGCCAAGATATTGCTACATGTCTGTAGTTCTTACTTTGGCATTTGACTATTTAGATAAGCCCTTGAATGATATGTTACCTACTGTAGATTAAGTAAAAAACAAAAAACAAGTCAAGAAAAAAGGTAAAAAGCTAATTAAAAAGTTAAAAAGTAAAGGTAAAAAATTTATAAGTAAATGTTAATAATAATATTTAGGTTTATAAACTAAAAAATGTAAGTGCCAGTATCAGTGTTTTCCATTAATTTCTTAAAGAAGCACTTTTGTTATTTTTCTTAATATATTCGGGCAAGTTGGCGTTTCTGGTTATTACATTGACATTGATTTTTGCCATAAAAATATCCACATTTTTTTATGTCACAAAGGTAATAAGCTCTTGTCCTGGATTCCATCAACACTTCTTTTTCGAAGTATTTCACTGGGTCCCATATAAAGGTTTAAGAAAATAGATGGCTGGATCAGAGAAGGAAGGTTGTAATCTAAATTAAGTCCACCAGAGGGCAGCAGAGAACGCTCATCCGTACCATGCAGCAAACTAACAGCTTCTGCCAGCAGGTTTGTTTAATTTGGCAAGAGCAAGAGACAGTGCACATTAATCAACATCATGAAATGTAAATGTGCCCACGTTAGCTAAACTAAGCTCATTTCTGCTGATTGTCCCTTTGGTAGTTTAAGGATAATCTGAGTTAAAACCACTCATTAGTTTGCAAATTTACAATTACAAATAATAGCAAAAGATGGTCTAGGAATAAGTGAACATTTCTTAAATTTAGGGTATTTAATCCTAATTTGAGCTGGTAAATAAGATGATTTGCCAATGGAATGAGTATTTTTACTTTTAAAATATGAAAATAAGATAATGTGCGCTTGAAATAAGACAATGCAGTTGTTTATTTTCTTATTTAAAATGTAAATCTTTTTTCCATTGGCAAAATGTCTCACTTACCTCCTCAATTCAAGAAAAAATGCACTTATATTAAGAAAAAATTACTTATTTAGATTCAAAATTTTTGCAGTGTGATGCCAATTTTACTAAAAAAACAACTGATCAAATTAACCCTTACAAAAACAACGTTATTCAGAAGACCGCTCATCCACCATGATTCCATCTGCTGTACACATTTAAAATCCTTTTAGTCAACATCAGCTCTTTTGCTTGATTACATAATGATTCTTTTAGACTAAATGTGCTTTAGACTAATATTCTCAGGAAAAAAAACTTATCAGGACTTAGAAAATAATATTCTATGACCCAAAGTAAACTTTAAATTAAACCCCTCTCCATCATTAGCCAGTGCCCTGAATTTTTTAGGTCAAAACCAACGTTCTTTTAATGCATTTAATATGTGATGGAAAGTAACCCCATAGCACCATGCCGCCACCATTGTGTTTCCACAATGCTCCTTCTTTGATGCGCCCTGCTTTTTTCTTTTGTTCTGGGAAACTTTAACCTGACTTGGTTATTAAGTCTTTATATTTTGTTAAATCCTTTCACCTTTGTCCTGCTTTTTATTGCATTTATGTCTGTCCTCTGGTGGGTTTAACTATCCTGAGGGTTGCAGGTCGTAAAGGTAGTTAGTTAAGATAGAAAATGTCTTTTATGAAGCCATGTTCTGTTTAGTCTTTAAGCCAGGATAACCTCCCAGTTAAATTTTCTGTTATTTATCACAATATACAATCATCTCCATCATCAATGCATCACTTATGACAGAAAGATCAACAAAATCCCTTTGGAAGGGCATGGTCTAGATTTCTGTATCGTAAACAGTATTTTGAAATGTATTCACAGCCTGTGACAGAATATATAAATATATATTTACAGTTACAGCTGAGCTTTTAATATTACGGCATTAAAAAAAGAGGCTGAAACAGAATTAAATTGGGTTTCATGCCGTTTACAAAGGAGTTTGAACAACTTAAATAGCATTAAGATAAACAAATAAAATGAACTTTATTTGATATTTTAATTCACTGCATGCGTAGCAAAATCCTGGAAAGTATTTAAACAGTTTACTTCTCAGAATGTTTATGGGTTTGAAGGCTGTGAAGAGATTTGATTTAGTTGCTGTCGAGTTGTGTTGTTTCACTGGAGCCGAAATCAAATAAGAGAACAGCATCCTCGTCTCCATGGTTGAAATGATTGATGTTTTTACTGACAGCCCCGCTGTGTTTGCAGAGGTGTGCACAGGCACGGTGCTTACTTTGTATTTCCAGAACAAAACCAAACAGAACAGATTTACTTGGATCAGTGAGTCTGTGGGTGTTCAACATGATGTGTTGTTGTGTTGCACCGATGCATGTGTGTGTGAGTTTGTGTTCCCTGCTGCAGCTGAAACTGTCGTTTCAGCTGGGAAAACCCGACCGGGTCTGAGTGGCTCCGAGCTGAGGTTCGGACTGAGGTCAGCAGGTGGACCCCTCAGGATTCAGGCTGCTCCAGATGAGACGTTCCTCCTGGAAATGGGCTGCAGGAACAGGCAGCTGATGAAGGAACCGGGTTGAATGTGATTCATATTTTGTGCTCATCAATTTTTCCTGAAGTTTAAATAAAAGATCCAAGTTTGTGGTTCTGATTAAATCATCAGAGACATCCTGTCCAACAGGGATGTTTGGTTCTCTAAGCAGATTCCTATTAATGAGGGTGTTCCCTCTGAGTGAGAAGCTGGAGTTCTGTTAGCATGAACTGAACTGGTTCAGAGTCTGACCCATCAGGCTTGCCGTACTAAAGCAAAATTAAATCCAATCAGTTTACTCTTATAGCGCCACTTTACAACACATTAACTCAAAAAATCTGATCATCCAGGCATACTGGCAAAAAGTTTTCTATCTAAAAAAGCCTGACTTTTGGCATAAAATTGTCGACTTTGCAGGATTCAATTCTCCTGGATTGGATGGTTGCTTGTATATTGTCAGTGGCTTTGCAGCAATCCCTCCTACTGAGCAGCAGCAGAAAGGAAACCCCCCCTTTGACAGGATGAAACCTCCAGCAGATCTGGGCTCAGAGTGAGCGGCCTTCTTCCACCAACTACTGAGACTTTGAGTAAACAGGGGAAACACACTAAAGGAATACAGATGCAGTGAACCAGCAGCACTTTCTATGTGATAGAAAAGATGTAGAAAATATATTTCTTAACTTTCCTTGATGGGCCCTTGGCTGGTACCCTAAGATTCCTTTTTTTTAAATCAATCTTTGTACTAAGATATTCTCTCTGTCATGATTTGTGGACATTATCTCCTGGTCAGACCCTGTGATTCAGTGAAAGGGTGGAGTCAGAGTAAAAAAATATGCACACCCAGCGGCTGGAAGTCGGCTGCCATTCGGCTGGTGTTTGACTGCACTGCAAAAATTGAAATCTAATTAAGTAATTTTTGCTTAAAATAAGTGCATTTTTTTCTTGAATTAAGAAGGTAAGTGAGAGACTTTGCCAATAGAAATGTCAGGAACCGCTTTGTGGGTTGTTTCTTGTGTTTCCTTCCCTCCCTCCACCAGTGGCGGCACCTCATTGGGCCTCCCTGCACACCTGCAGCTCATTGCCTCATTACCTGTGGAGTGTTTATGAGCTGCTGACTGCCACTACCTCGGGGCCAGAGTGTTGCTAATACTGGAAGTCATCCTGCAAACTGGATTTCTAGGACCTTCTCTCCCTGGAAGGATCTACTAAGCTTCAAACTGATTAATATTCATATTTACTACGACCCGTATAAAAATCTGAACGGCAGTTTTCTCCATTCTCAGTCTGTTTATCACTCTCTATTAAGGACAAGGAGTCTGCACACCATTCCCTGCAGTGAATGTTGGTTTGTTCAGACCATTGACATAGCTTCTTCCCATAACAATCCAGAATATCTTTCTTACTTTAGGAGTAAATATACTCATTCCAATGACAAATTGTCTTATTTATCTGATAACATGTTACTGTTAAGCAAAGTGTGTGTAATTTGTTATGACTCTGACTGCTTTCGATTGTTGTAACTAGGGGATGAATTTATGATCCCTGCCCAGATCAGAACAGAGCAGAATGCTGTGCCATGATGACTGTTCTCTCTTTGCAAAGATTTTAATAAATGTGCCGACTGAGTGAAATCCATCGATCTCCGTTTATTTAACTAGGATGAATAGTTGAATACTTTTTTCCCACGACAATTTGGCGTTGTCAAGGCAGTTCTCTTTGACTGATTTTTTCTGAGGACAGCGATTGTCAGAAGTGTCAGGTACCGCCTGGAGGAAACAGTCTTCCAGCCTCAATACCCCGGTTAGAAGGTTAAGGGAGTGAGGACTTCTGGCATCGAGGTCCCTGGAGGTCAGCAGGAGGATCAAAACGAACCATTTTTTTGAGACGGTGAGATGAATCTTTTGTCGGCACAATTTAGATTAGATTTCAAAAACTAAATCACAAAACAACAGGTTGTTTACAGATTTAAAGATAATTAGAAATCAAATTCTGGAAAATTTGTTCAAACAAAGTCCTCTTCTTCTCCATTAAAATTATAATCTAGCAAGAAACTAATTAATAGGTTAATTATTTTAATGCACTAAAATTTGTATAATACTAAAGATTATACATATGAAATAACAGATAATTTTCCTTTTTGGGGAGCAGAAAGGCAGTTCAGGTTTTTGTTCCACCTGGGAACCAAAAGACCTCGCATAGGAACGTGAGGCTCTCTCCAAGGGTGAGAGGAAGGTTGTAGGTGCCACCAGAAGGCATTTAATTTTACTGAGACGTCGGTAATCTAGAGTGGGATCCCCCCCAGTTATCCAGGTTGGCACCATTGGGTTGGTGTGTGTCCAGAGGACCATAGGATGGTGTGTATCGGGCAGAGTTAAATTGCATATCGGGCAGAGTTAAATTACCTGTAGATAATGGGAAAGGTTTTGCAGTTCTACAGTATGGTAGTAGAACAAAAGGCAAGGTTCCAGGGAATTGTCAACTGCCCAAGGAGAAATTTTTGATCAATTGCAAAGAAAATAGGGTTCTTTTAATGTTGCAATAGACAAAAATGTTGAAGATAAGATAAACAAATATCATGAGAAGTTAGAGGCTAAAAAGAAGGTAAGGTAAGAAATTTACAGATTTTGAAAAAAAAAAAAAAAGCAACAAGAAAAAGATGGAAAAAAAAAGAAAAAAAACTGTTTAAAATGATGGATGGTTAAAAGGAGAGTTCAAAGAAACTCTCAGCTTCAAAAAGAAATGGGTTAAAATAAGAAGTCAAAAAAAAAAAAAAGAGTGTTTAAACCTGATACTAAACATATTTACACTGTATTACATATTAAACTTACACTATACTAAGTTATAATAATGAATTTTAATTTCAATGGTGCTTTTAAAGAAACAAAACTCTCTCAATTTTTACAGGAAGTTAATAACTCATAGCTAAAAATAAAAAACTATTTAAATTATTACAGAAAAAAGTAAGTAGGGCATAAAATAAGGTCAAATTAAAAGTTTAAAAAACTGAAAAAACTTAAAATAGAATAAAATGGAGGAATTAACCTAAAATTAAATAAAGAAAACATACAAAATTAAATAGAGAAAAGTAAGGTTGATGATAAAAACAAAATTTGAGAAAATTAGATGAGAAAAGTTTGTGACGAGAGGGAAACGTGACTTAAAGTGACTGAAGGATGAAGTGGGGTGACTGACGAGACAACATTCCTTTCCTGAAAAGGCTTCTTCTTTTATATGGTAAAGATGAACAACTTTATTTTATTTTTTTTTTATTTATTATTATTCATTTGAAATATTGAAACTTAAACTAATCATTGTTTTTTTTTACTCCCTGCCCTTCAAACATGGACTCCCTGATCGGAGCCGCTCCTTGTGGAATTCAGACCTGGAGGAGATGCACCCCTCCCATCAGCCCGCCGGAGAAAGGCAGCCTGCTTCAAGCATCAATCTCCCCCCCCCCCCCAAGGCACACACACCGACACAGCAACCGGATGGAAATGATGGGTTAAAATCTGGGGAAAGCAACACAAAAGGATTTTCATCTGCTCTGAACCCCTGACCCTAATAGCTCACCTGAGCTGCAACCTGCTCCACAATGTGTGTGTGTGCAAAAACCATGAGGACAGAGACACTGGGGAATTTTTTTTTGTGGGGAAACAAGGAGGAGGTGCACCAACATAAGGCTTTCCTTCTCTCCGGTGCTAAATTATTTTTTAATTAGTGAATAATTTTTTTTTTGTTTGAGGAGTGGCTGACCTTTTTGACTGAGGTGGTGGAGCTCCAGGACTGAAACCGCCTGTTGGCAGCAATCAGTAAAGGGTAAAGTGATCGATTATATATTTTCTTTTCTTTCCTTTTATTTTATTTCATATTCTATTTCCATAGACTTCCAACTATTCAAGAAAAGTTTGATAACTTTCTCTTATTAGATTCCTTTCTGCATCTTGCAATGAAGAAAATGCTTGCTGACAGACTTTCTGACTGACATGACTTTATCTATGGGAAAATGTCTAATGAGGGTGATAATGAACGGCTTGATTGGCTTTCACTAAACCATGATTCTTTTAGTGTAATTTCTGATCAAATTAGAACCAACCTTAAATATCTAAACCAAAAATTATCTTTTTAAAAGAGAAAAACTCAGCAGCAACTGTCTTTTCCTATGTCGGCTTCAGGACTGGAAAACAAAACGTTTATTATCAGGCCTGTGGTTGTTTAAAAACAGGACGGGTCTCGTTTTGTTCATTTCCTGCTGTCACCATGTTCCATAATGTTATGGACGGACCTGGAGATGAAAACTTAGGCAAATCCAGAGAGAGAAAAGGGTCCAAACATGGTCTGACACAGTAGTTGTGAAATGCGCACAGGTTTTAGTCACAAACCAAATTCTCTATTTCCACAGCAGCCACTCGGAGAGATTAGCTTCATCTCTTCATGATTTTGTGGTATGTTGCTTTGTCCCTGTGCCATGAATGTCTGAGGTTCTGACTAAGACAGAGAAAAGCTGACTGTTGCTCTGACTTATGAAAATGTAAACAAAACAGCAACTTATAGATGAAAAAGGATGAATAATATAATCCAATAGGATAAAATCTAAAGTTATGTGATGCAACTAAAATATATAAAAGCTATGAGTTTATTAACTAATATTATAGATTTTCAAAAATAAATAATTAATTCCTGAAAGATTTGAATCAAAGTGGCATATTTTCCTGAGAGAGTGAAATATTAATAATATTTTTTTTGGCACATTTAAAACAAGTATGTTTTAAAATAAATAAAACCTAAAACCTGCTTAATGGATTTAAATCTAGGATGATAAAAAATGAAAAAACATCCTAACTTTCAGAATTAGGACTGAAATAGCACCTGACATAAAGTTATAAATGGTTGGCTTACAGCAGAATAGTAACTGATTCGCTGTTTATTGACTAGAGTTAAAGTACCTGCGTATAAATAGACTGAAAAGCGTCCATTTTACCGTTGACCCAGTTACAGGAGGTTCGGTAAAGATGGGCAGGCTAAGGGCCCCCCCCGTGAGAGAAAAGGGCCTGACACACATGAAGGTTTGCATGCAACAACAATTACGTTTAATCATTTATGTTATGGCCATTTGTTTGTGTTTTGTTTGTCTTATCTGTTTGTCTTATATGTTGTCTGTAGTGTCTGTGGATCCACTCTAACTATTGTATGTTGTCCATTTGTGAAATGATAGTTTAGTTATTTTTTTGTCTTGGTAAAATAGAAATGAGGGAATAATTAAGGTTAAACTGTAAAATAAGGACAGTTTCTAGTTTCTGTGGCTCATTCTTCCCCCTAACCTGTTTTCAAAACAAAGCAGGAGTTAAATGTGTTAAAGATAATGCACAGCTGTTTAAATTGGTAATAAAGGGGATTGATATAAGGTTCAAATATCACAACAAATAAAGTTTAATGAGACAGATTTTAAAAAATTAAATCAAATGAACAGATTATGCTTGTTTAACAATAATTGGGCATTTCTTCAAATAATCAAGGACCTGTGTCATTATTTAAAAGCTAAATGCTAAAGTTTAATTTGTTAACCTTAATTCTTTAAGATTTAGATTAAACTTTAAGGGTAAATAAATCTATATGTGTGTAGCACAAATAGCTTGTATAAAAATAAATTAGGCTGATTGAATTTGCTTTTACATTATTTACAATTCTTTAAGAAGTAAATCTATCTTAAGCTGATCTGGAATAAATATGCAAATTTATTTAACATAATTATTGGTTAATAATTATACGGTGTTCAAATGACTCAATTGGAAATAATGATGATAATAACATTATTTAATAATAATAATAATAACGATAACATTAATAATAATGATTACAATGATAGAGGATATAAATAACAGGATTTAATTCCTACATTAAGATGAATGGTGGAGACCTTAAAATGATCTATTCTCAATGGATCCATAGCTCAGATATATCTGGAGGTTAAATTGACTTGAAAAATTGTTGTTTTTCTTCAACAGAACATATTTTATTTGTTCTGATGAAGAAAAGGGTGGAAAGAAGATAAAACAAGAGAAAAACAGCAAAGCTAAACTAATAAGGATCCATATAGATGCTGTTTATTTTTCCATCTGGAACAGTCCATGTGGAATTTGGGTTGATAATTGAGAGCAGAATAAATAAACAACCTAAAGAAACGACTGCTAGACTTCTGGATGAAGTTTGAACACCTCAGCCTGACTGTCTGATGTGCGTTTGGGAAAAACCAGCTTTGTTGATGTTTGTTGATGGTTCAGCTTCTTGCACCCCTGGTTTGGTGTTTCTTCACCTCATGAAACTCTTGTTTCTGGTTCTTTGATTTTGCTTCGCCTTGGAAACATCGTTCTTGAAATCGGATGGAAAGCCTATATTCTTCTTCCACACACATCATGTCTGGTGGAAGCAACAGAGAAGGCTGTGCTTGTTTACATTGCTGCAGCCCACTGACACACACAGTCCTCTGCTGAGGAGAAGTTTGTTTGGATTTCTGCAGGTGCAGAAGTGATAAGGGTACCGAACACTAAGGAAGTACATTTACTGGGTAAGTTTGAAATTATGGAATAATTCAATGATTTGTGACAAAGTTTAAAGTTCAAATTTTAATCTAAAGTTCTTTAAGCTACATGAACTTATTTTGATCTACTATTGTTTGTGAAAGGGTAAGATAACATCTGATCTTTCCTTCCCTCAGCTCCTTTAATTCAGCATGTTGGTAACTTTGACTCCCAGTTTTCCTCCCCATGAGCTCATGACGGGTCGACCCGTTCCTGGACCACAGAACGGGCCAGACCACTGACCTCTGGCCAGACTGGGACTGACAGGTGACACATTAAAATGACCTACAAGACCTTTTTTTTTTTCCCCCTTAGTCAGAGACGGCTTTACAGACGGACCAAGGTGCCTGGAGACCCTAATGCAGGACCATCACAGCCATCCTTCCATCCTTCAGCAGGAGGAGGTGTGGCTGAGAGTCAATAAAAAAAGTGATCAGAGCTCATCGGAGCTCATCTGGAAGGAACCAGGAAAAGCTTCAACAAAACAAATCAGAATAAAGGGGCAGAATAATCCCCTCTGATTGGTTAATTAACACATCAGTAGTCCACCTGATGTGTTGAGGACCAGCTGTTCTGTAGACAACGTTCAAAATGTCGCCTGTATAAGGGACCAACATCAACAGAAAGATGAAGACGCCCACCTGAAGATGTCTGACATCAGTTTTGGCTTTTTGATTTTTAATCATACAACATGAATGAGAAGGGAAATGTGTTGTGATGTGTTGCATTTTAATCAAAGATTAACATTTTTAGTATCTAAGTGTTTGATATTACTTTTCTTGATAATAAAAGAAAGTCCAAGTGTTAGATGACCACCTGATGGCTGATGGAAAGTATTGGCAGAGATTTCTGGATTAGAGAATGAACTCTGATGATCGGGTCTCAGCTACCATTGGGAAAGAGGAGCGCTGAGATTAAATCCTCCAACTTTTCAATGTGTGCTTTGACTGAGCCTGATTCTGAAGAGCTGAACTCGTCATCTGCGTGAAACAACTTTGTGTTATGATTTTAACATTTTGCATAGAGATTGATCTTTTTTACTTTTAATGAAGCTCAGATTAATAATTTGACTTACAGTTTGTAGACATGAAGGGGTCTATTGTTTTGACTGATTTGAACTTTTCTCTTTCCAGGGAAACAAAAAGGGTAACTGATAATGATAAGAACTAAATTTTACATTTTCAGCAAATAGATATTTTACCATAAAAGTATCATAATGGGAAAAAACAGTAAATATTTTTGCCAACTAAGGTGTGATTCCAGGGCTCTATTTATTGGCAACATATTTTAGCTATCATAATCCTTTCCATAATTTTTCCATCTATTATAATCATTTAACATTGTCCACCGACTTAATGCAGTTGTGGATTTTTGATTCATTATTTTTTAATTATCATTATTTTTCTTCTTATGATTTTTTTTATATTTTTACTGTAGTGTCTTAGATTTTAGCTTTCTTTACATATATTCATAATTTTCAGTTTTAGCTTTCTTCACATATACTCACAATTTTAGTTTCTTAAGTTTTTTATATTCATAAATTTTCCTTTTTTTATGATATCGATTACACAAGGATAATATCCTTTTATAATCGAAAGGGTGGACTGTTGTGGGAAAATTTATATCTTTCTCTATATTATATATTAATATTCATATTTACTCACTATAAAAGTTTTCACTCAGTCTGTTTCTCTCTCAAGGCCACACCATTCCCTGCAGAATGTTGTTTGTAGACCAGACATAGCTTCTTCCCATAACAATCCAGATTCTTTCTCAAGGTTTATTCATAACATGTTACTGTTAAGCAAAGTGTGTGTAATTTGTTATGACTCTGACTACTTTCGATTGTTGTAACTAGGGGGAGGGCGAACCCTGCCCAGATCAGAACAGAGCAGAATGCTGTGCCATGATGACTGTTCTCTTCTTTTGCAAAGATTTTAATAAATGTGCCGACTGAGTGAAATCCATCGATCTCCGTTTATTTAACTAGGATGAATAGGTCGAATACTTTTTTCCCACCACAGGTGTAAGGGGTTAAGTCTAAAATATGAAAGGGAATAGTAGTCAGGGTAAAATCTCAGCCAACAAATATATCTGAGCAAGGTAGCAACTTTGGCAGGTTTGATCTCAACTTTGGCAGAGACACTATTGGTCTCAAGTTGAATTGCACTGATATTATGCAAAACGATTTAGAAATAAGTGAAAATGTATCCTTAATACCTTCTGATTAGCTAAAAAATTCCAAAATAATTGTGGTCAATCCAATATATGGATGAGACATTAGCACTGCATTTATCAAAATATATGTTAATTAGATATAAACACTATGCACTTGAAACAAGACAATGCTCTGAAATGTGAAATTTCTTCAACTTAAAATGTAAATTGTTCTTGTTCCATTTGGCAAAAATGTCTCTTTTACCTTCTTAATCCAAGAACAAATGCACTTATTTTAAAGAAAAAATTAATTACTAGATTTAGATTTTTTCCAGTGTGGTCTGATGACTCATTATGCATCTCCTATTTTTTTTTTTAATACTTGACATTAGCATGGGTGCATTTTCATATGCTACATTTATACAAATTTTATAAGCACTCACACACAAGATGGAAACGAGTTGCTTGCATGATCTGCATGACATTTAAAGGAATGGAGCTCTATGGCTAGCTGTTATTTTCTAATTTCCTACATGCTAACAACACACTGGAGTACTTTTGATATCAATGTTCTGGAGAGGGAGGCTTCTTGCACTGTCTACTGACACCGAGTCAGAAAGGTCATAAACCTCAAAAATGTATTAACAATTGCCTCCAAAGTGCAAGTCAATGTAGCAGTCCAGCGGGTAGGCATCGCCAGAAAGCGAAATCATTTAGAATGTTTTGTTCAGAGCATAAACAGTACCCGTGTATAGGATTTCCTAAAGGCCCAGCTCGTTCACCTACGGAAACCGCTGCAGACCAAAACCAGATGAAAGTGCGCGATTCAGCGCCTGCTCTGCCGATAATGCAAGCGTAGAAGAAGAAATGTGCTGTTTACCTGTGCAAAAGAAAGAAACAACGAAAGAAAAAATGTCTGAGGACTCTCAGTGTTGAGGAAGAGCATGAGTTCTTTGCCGAGCTGAATGCGCACTTTCATCTGGTTTGGTCTCGTCGCTCCTTCCATAGCCGTGAACGCCATGCTTTCCAGGAAATCCTATACACTACTGTTTATGCTCTAAAAGCATTCTAAATGACTTTGTTTCGAGAGTAAATTCTGACGCTACCCACTCAGGACACTTTGGAATACATTGAGACTCCAGCAGTATGGAGTGAATATTGACACGTTTTTTGTGGACTTTTTATGGACCTTTCTTCGTCTCTGTCGCCATGGACTCCATTATTTGAATGTCATTATCTCGAAAGCAAGAAGCTTCTTCTCCCAGATCTCCAGATGCATTTGAGATATCAAAAAGTACTCCAGAGTGTTTGTTCGTGCATGGGGGTGAGTAGAAAATGAAGGCTAATCATGTTTTGGGTGTACTATTCACTTAACACTTTGAAAAGGGTTACATTTGAACTTACCAGTGACTAAGACAGAAGGGTAATAAATGTGTGCCTTTTTTAACCAAATATAATCTAAATAGGTTTTGTTTTGCCTATTGTGTATCAAGTTTTCTTTTGAAGAAATAGAATTGTGCAGAGGTAAACAGAGGTAAAACCCACTCTTATTTTTTTATCTGATATGTTGATATTCTCTGTATTCTAAAACAAAGTAAAATTACATATTGTAGGGACTGCAAATAGATGTATTGTATTTACATGGGAGCGGGAACTATAAGTGGAACTGACACTGATCATTTAAAATATTAACTTTAACATACAAGTTGTGAGAAAAGAAGCAACTGCTGCAACAACACTGTATTGTAAACTATACACATGTTATTCGCATAGGTAGGGACAAATAGGTCGGGCCAAAATTTTGGTAGGGACATGTCCCTATGGTCCCTATGCAAACCTACGCCCATGTATCTGAAAGAGTTTTAAGTATTTTAACACAGAACCAAGTGGGTCATTTATAGACGGAGAGAAGCACAGTGTTGGCAGCAGCAATAGCCTGACAATGACAATGTCACAGATCGAGAAAATACTGTAGGAGCTATGGTGAAGAGGAAAAAAGAAACAGACGTCATTAGGTTCAAGTTGAGGTCATTTTAACCATCGTTACAACTAGGGTAAAAGGTAAGGCGAGTTAAGTGCTGGTTATCCTCCTGCAGCAGTGTGTCGCAGTGAGCTTGTTGCAGATATTTTTGGTTTATTCCCATTATTGAAGCGTGGTCTGCGCTGTTATTCCACGCCACAACACAAGAGGAACAATCAGGAACTAGCTGTGGGTCTAGATACGGCCGAGGTGGAGGAAGTGGGGGCAAGTTTGTGCGACAACGGAGGGACATGAGGGCCAAAAAAGAGCGTGGATCCAGGTGGAAAAAAAGGTCCCAGTGTTCTCACGCACGTGGGGCGACAGTGGCGTTGGATGTAGGAGTTTGCCCTGAAATCAAAGGATTGACGGTTCAAGCCCCGGCTCGACTTTCATTGTCGTTGTGTCCTTGGGCAAGACACTTCACCTGAATTGTCTACTGATGGTGGTCAGAGGGGCGTCAGGCAGCCCCACTTTCAGTCAGTGAGCCCCTAGGGCAGGTGTGTGTGTGTGTGTGTAATGTGTGGTTATGTCTTTAATACCTGGTGGGGACAATTTCCTTGGAATATGCTACATTTGTCATGATCTGGCAGGGGCATTTTACTAGCCCAGATGCAGAACTCACGGACACAGAGGCAGGTTAAAAGTCCAATATTTATTGGAAACACACAGGGTTCTGCCCTGGAAGGCAGAGAGGACAGAGCAGGTTAGGTTCAGGTGTACAGGTTTACAGGTTTCAGACTTACAGGTTAACAGGTTCTAGACAGGCAGGGTGGCTCAGGCTTGCTACCATGGAAAGGACAACAATCCGGCTCAGAGGGAAGCTCTCACCCAGCTTATATGGGGAGAGCTTAATCATGAGCTGATGGGAATCAGCTGAGCGCTGAGCACCAGCTCCCAGGAGAGGATCCACGGCGCCCTCTGGTGGGCATTTTACCTTTTCCTGGAACATAGTACATTTTGGGGACTCACCAAGGTACTGGTCCCCTTAAGGAAAGGTTTCTCTTCTTGGGGTGGGGGTTAGGTTTAGACTAAGGTGTGAATTGAGCCTAGGTTAGGTTTGTGGACAGGTATGTGAGAGGATGGTTAGGCTTAGGGTAAGAGTCACGGGTAGGCCATATAAGTTAGTGGGAAATGAATGGAAGTCAATGGAAGGTCCTCACAAGGATATTGTGACACAACATGTGTTTGTGTGTGTGTGTGTGAATGGGTGAATGAATGTAGTGTAAAGCCTGACTTCAAAAAGCTATATAAGTACATATCATTTACCATTTAGGCCCCGATCCACCACGAAGTCAAACCCACATGGCCGTAGAAAACTTAAAGAATTTTTCACCAAACCAGCCTCTCTCAACTCATACCGGCCGGGCGTTTGAGGTCCTGTAAACAATCTTTTTAATTCAGCCTTTCAATGGTGGGAAGGTGAAGTACAAACGCATGCAGCGTTCGCATCTTTACAATCTAACCGCATTGGATTTTTACAGCGATGAGTCATAGCTGCCGCGCCTCTAAACATGCATGCACAGTATCACAACAACAATGGCGCCGCACTGTGTTGAATGGTTGCTGCTCATGCTACCACCCTGCTGCGTCGGGACTTACAACAGAATCTTCTTCTTCTGGAATATCTCCAGGAAGAACAGAGCAATATCGACTACATAGTTCAGCACCTGAATTTGACTGAACCATGAAAATGGACCCGCAGGGCAACCATGTATATAAATATTAGTGCCGCATGCCCAACATTTTCGCCCTATTATTTGCTTTGGCACCACAGCCACTTACAGGCCTGGCATATATTTTTGCAGATTTTTCAATGCATTAAAGGTGGACTGGGCGATCACATTTATTTTACGTCTCCGTCTTTACGACAAAACGTTTTGGAAAATATTAGCGTTTCGTGTTTGTTTTGACTTCGTGTTGGACGGGGCCTCACTCTTTTCTAGCTGCTCCATTTTCACCAGTCGTTTTTTCCATAATGGCGGTTATACAAACAAAAGAAGCCAGTAAGGCACCAAACAGGAATACGCATTGACCAATCAGAGGGCCATCTTTCTCTCCAAACATCTCTCAATCTTACTTTTCTCTCATTTTCTCCAATGAAACTAGAAATTTAGAAGTAAACGTTTAAATTTCCTTTCATTTTGTAAAGTGTAACCATCAAGATTTGGGTAGATTTCCTTTATTTAAGTCCTTTATTACAGCAAGAAGTCTTTGAATCCAGAAATGATTTAAAACATTCAGGTTTTTTATTGATATAAACTGCTCAACAGAAACTCCTCCTCTTCCTCAGAAGGAGGACAGGTGAGCAGAGGAGGGAGGGGCTGGACAGGTGAGAGGGGATGAAGCCACCTTTGATGTTCATTTACGTCACGTGACATGAAGCTATAATTGCTTCATCCAGTCAGTGGGTTCATTGATCAGAGGCTGTTTAAAGTGCTGTCTAGTGTGTGTGTGTGTGTGTGTGTGTGTGTGTGTGTGTGTGTAGGGGAGGGAATGGGTAGCCGGACAGCCCCCCCCCTCTCTCTCTCCTCTGATTGGCTGCCTCTCTCCTCCTCTCCTGCTGCCAGCGCCGCTCCTCTTCAGATCCAGGTTCAACCTGCGCATCTCGGACTCCAATCGGACCCAGATCAGAATAAGACTAGAACCTCTACGGATCAGTAGGATCAGAGTTTAGACTCTTCTGTCACATCAGCTCACTTTCATCCAACCCTTATTGGTTCGGATCTTTCTTTTTTCTTATTATTTTTTGCGGATATTTGATGTCTGATCAAGATGTGCCGGATCAGCGCGCCCCGCACGAGGCTGTGAACGCAGGACCACGGCGTGCCGAAGCGCGCGCACCCGGCCGTGCGCGTGAATGAAGAGATGGCGCTAAAAGTCCTGAGTCAGGTAGGACGGGAGCGCGCCGCCCGTGAGCGCGTTCGCGCTCTTGTAGAATCTCTGACCTTGTGAGGTCCAGAACCGGTTCCTAAAAAGACCGATTCGGTTCCAGTTCCTGGAGAGACTGACGTGCACGCGCCCGCGCGCGCTACAGGAAAACAAACAAACAAAAAAAACAAACAAACATCTGATTCTATGTTTTACTTGGAAAACTGGTCCAAAACAGAACCAGGAGTAGAACCAGAGCAGATTGTTTAAATGAAGGTTCTTATCTTCTTTATTCTGGTTCTAGTTTTACTCAAACTGCAAAAACAATCTAGAAATAAGTAAAAAATTCTTAAATTAAGTATATTTACCCTTGATTGAATAGGTAAATGAGTTAATTTGCCAATGGAATGACTATTTTTAATCTTAAAAAAGGATAATTAGATAATTTGCACTTGAAATAAGACAATGCAATTGTCTATTTATTTATTATTTTAAATGCAAATTGTCTTGTTCCATTGGCAAAGTGTCTCTTTTATCTCCTCAATTGAAGAACAAATGCACTTATTTTAAGAAAATATGACTTATCCAGATTTAGATTATTTCCAGTGCAGTTTCTGGGTTCTTTTTGGTTCTGGTTTAATAATTCCACCATAAAGTGAAGCAGAAAGGGTTTTAATCTTTAGAGGCTTTAATGTGTTTGAATGAGCTGTGATGAATTGTCAATCAGAACATGAGGGTTCTGTCTGATTTAGAACCAGAGTAAATCAGAGGGATGGTTCTGTCCAGTGGGTTTCAGGTAAACGTCTTTGACTCAAAGAGCTCTGTGGGCTACTCAGAACCGAAGAGCAAACAGATCCTGAACATCTAGATCAGGGGGAACCAATTAAAAATCAGTGATGTCCAAATAAAGAAAACCATCAACTAGTAAAGGTCTGGAGACATTTTTATTTATAATCTGTTACTTTAAACAGAATTTAACTCTGAAGTAAAATGAGTTTTTTATGCATAATGGTATACATTGAATTTTTAAATAAAAAGACATAAAAAAAAAGAAATAAATTCCTTTTTAAAATCTAAAGTGTTTTTTTTTAAGTAGAGAACAACAATCATTCAGTTTGGTATATAGACAATTTCCTAATTCACATATTTTATAAAACACCTGAACTGACTGTTTTCTTTTTTCTGTCTTAATGTTGGCAGTGGGCTTTAGGCTGCCCTGCAAGGCTTTTTAAACCTGGGTTTAACCGGAGACTAAGCCATTCTCAAGCACATATCAAGGAGCTCATTTTTAGCCTTGGATCCAGATTTCTATTGTTGATTCTGTTCATGGTGGAGAATCCTGCTTCACAGCAAGCAGGTTGAGCCAAACATCCTCCTAAATGTGCAGGGTCATCTTTGAGCACAAGCGCGCCATTTCACTTTTCTTTCACCAGTGTTCACCGCATTTCTTCCAGCAGTCCACACTTTCACTGCTCTCTTTTTCTCATGGTCTTCTCCTTCTTTCCCATCGCCTCGAGCTTGCCACAGGTTTGCCTGCTGTGTCTAAAAGTAGCAGCAGCAGCAACCTCAGACGAGTGACAGCTCATTGGCTCATTTGGATTAAACCATATAACTCATAGATGTTTAATGTGAGATTAGATGGAGAACATTTCATGTCTTTCCACGGATTCTTTATTGGATTCTGGTCTGGACTTTGACTAGGCCATTTTAACATATTAATATAAGGTTCTACTGTAATAATAACAACAATAATAATGTAGTAATGATTATACTACATAATCATTATTACATCAGCTACCACTGCTCCAGTCTCTGGTCTTCTGCAGTAGGGCTGAAATAATTCATGGGATCAAATGATCAATGGATTATTGAAATAATCCTCATCTAATTTAGTAATCTATTAATTGTTAACTGTAGTACAGAGGCTCTAAAGCTGATTGTAAAAAGAATATCAACATTTTGCATGTTAAGATAAATAAATAAAAAAATCCTCATCTGTCAAAATGATCCATCCAGAACTCCTGAAATGGAAAAGATTTAGTTTCAACTGGTTTCATTTCATTAAAATCTTCTTTAAGGAACCTTTTGCTAACCGATTATTCATCGATTAATCGAAAAAAGAATCGACAGATTAATCGATTTGCAAAGCAATCGTTAGTTGCAGCCCTTTTCTGCTGCTTCTTCCAGGAGATCTGTAGACTGAAAAAATCATCTAGAAATAAGTAAAAATTTCTTAAATTAACTATATTTACCCTTAATTTGAGTAGGGAAATGAGATAATTTGCCAATGGAATGAGTATTTTTACTCTTAAAATAGGATAATTAGAAAATTTGCACTTGAAATAAGACAATGATGTTGTGTTTTCTTACTTTAAGTGTAACCTTTGTTGATCCATTGGCAAAATATCCCTTTTACCTCCTCAATCCAAGGCTACAAATGCACTTATTTTAAGAAAAAAAATGACTTATCTAGATATTGATTTCTTCCAGTGTAGTTTTACTTCCAGCCATCTTCCTGTGAAGCTTTCCTTTCTCCAATGGGGAGTCCCTCATTTTTATTTATTTTGTCCAGTAAGTTCAGTTTTGGAAGCATCTGAGCAAAGCGTCTGCTTCCACTAGAATGCTGTGTCTTCTTGTTTTTTTTATGGCTTCTTTCATATATAATTTTTCAGATTTGCTTCACATAGACCTTTTCCCCTGACCCGTCTCATTTGTTTCTTGGTATTCATGATGCTGGTTGTTCTCTTATGTTCTTTAAAGAACGTCTTAGGCCAGACATCAGAGAGCTGGGGTTTATACGCAGACCCTGCATACTGACATGGTGAGTTCTGGTGCTGGTCGGTGACCCTGGTTCTGATGAGGAGTTATAACACTATTCAGATTTCTATCTGTATAAACTTCAACCAATCAAAAAAAGTTACTGGCTAATATGTAGCACAACAGTTGCTCTGTTTTCATTAACAGAACCTCTCAGAACATCTGTTCTCTGGGCTCTTTAAAGGTATTGTGGAGGATTTTCATGCATTTTTGATAAGACCCGCCGTATCCACTTCAAAAAAATTGCACATGCACAATCCTGCAGCCGCTCAAGAGAGGGAAGGCCTATTAAACGTCTGCGAGGGCGATTTCTCCTCGTGCACGCTCTGTTTAAAAGTTGCTGTTCTCATAGCTCATACAAGCTTACAGCGTCCAAATATCCGCTCTAACTCCTAAATCCACTCAATCACTTTAGAGTAGAGCGGGGACTTTATTAGCCTCATGAGACCATCCTGATCTAGCGAGCTTTCAAGGTTTCACCGCAGATCAGTCTGGAGACTCTCCGTTGAGAAGAAATTTGGAGCCGCTCACCAAACGAACGCCCAATCAGCGTTGGCTTTGAGGCGGTTGAGGTGTGACGAACCGAGGCGCGACAGTTCAGTCCAAAGAACATGGCGGCTTCAGCCGATGAAACTAGCGTTAGCGTGGCTATCGAGCAAGTTTTGCTCGGAATTACAGAGTATTTCTTCACTGAAAGAAGAGCAAAAACACCGCTTTCTCTGGAGGCTTTTCTCCAGAGGAAAAAGATGTTTTTGCTCTCTTTTCTCCCCACTGGTTTCACCAAGAGTTTGATCTATCAATTGGCTCCTGGCTTCGCCAAATCGCTCTTGTTAGTACGTCATATGTTTCATTGATCTGATTGGTTTATTTTGGCCCGCTCCATCACCAACATAGGCCAATCAGCTAACCAGTATTTTCGCCTTCCCAAAAATTACTTCAACGGAAGGTTTCCAGATGGATATGCTGAGACTAATCCAGCAAATCCATCTAGCGGAGTCAGGTTAGGACTTTATAGTGAACTCATTTAAACTGGCTGTTTAGGACAGATCTTCACTCCTTTTGCTCCATTGGTCAGGTTAACTCCGCCTACGCCATTTTTCGTTATAAGTCACACAGCTGTCGGGTGCGCGGCAGCCTATGGCGACTGCGGTGACGGCAAATCCCATAATGCTTTGCAAGGAGAGCTCTAAGTGCAAAGCCGTCTGGAATATATCTGCCTGCCTCTGGGGCCTTCCTTTTCTTCTCATACACTTAAAGTGGAAACTTTTGTGTCATTGCGACCCTCGGCATTTTCATACACAAAGCAGTGAGAGGTGAGCTTCAATGATTGTCTGAAACCGTCGTAGCTCACCACAGATATGCGCCTGAAAGTAGATGCGTATGTGCAGAAAAAAGATAGCTAACGGGACGAGCATGTTGGATGATTGACAGTTAGGAGGACCACTTATTAGAAATAAATGATTGTGCCTCTGTGCGGCAGCGTTCTTTGGCGTTTGGTAATCTAATTCAGCAGCTGGTTTACAGCGCACTCCTCCTTTTGGTTTTATTTTCCCCATATTCCCCCATTGGTTTCCTGTTCCTCCCTGTCCTGCTCTCGTCTTTGAGAACTCCCACCTTTGATCCTCTCAGCTCCTGAACATCAGCTAATCCACTTCAGGGAGTCTGGATCCGTTCCTCGGCTCAGCCTGAGTAGTGTTCATGTTTTGGCATCAGAGCAAGGACAATTTTTCTACCAAAAGGAGGACATTTTTCTTCACTCACTTCCTGTTTCACTAACAGGTTTAGGAATCAGGTGTGAATTTAGTTTAGTTTATTTTAGGTTGAGGTGTGCACTGGTACTGGTTAGGTTTAGGGTTATTGTAGGGTTAGGAAATGAAAATCCCTGAGAATCAGTGGAGGGATGAGAATGTGTGTGTGTTTCTGCAGCAGATGGTCGGCTTCTGAGTTTGTCTGCAGGGAGTCATAATGAGCTCCTAAAACAACCCATCCAGTTTCCAAACGATGGGATCACCAGGACATGGACCGAGGGACACATGGAGCGGACCGACAGGGTCAGCAGAGCTTCAAATGAAGGAAAACCTGAACGGAACCGGAATAGAAGTAGATTCTTGGTGTCAGATCTAAACACAGGTTTCTACGCTAATTTGGAAATGATTCAATCTGATGTATAAAACAACAAAAATGTGTTTTTACAAATTCTGTTTTCTTTTGTCCAAATGTCTATCCTTCCCTTCTTCTCTGTAATATTTCTCTTCTTTTTTGTCGTCTTACTTGTTTCTTTCCCTTCTTCCTTTTCATTTTTCTTCCTTTCCCTTTATTATTTTTCTTATTTCCTGGAGACGTCTTTTCCTGCCTTTTTCCTTCCTTTTCTTTTTTCCTTGTATATATTACTTTATTGCATCCTCAATTTGTCTCCTTCCTTCCTTTCCTTCTGTCCTTCCTATGTTTCCATCCTTTTGTCGTTCTAGGTTTACCTTAATTTCTGATGCCTTTCCCTTCTCCCCTGCTTTTGAGCTTCCTTCTCTCCTTTCTTCTGTCATTTCTTCCATCCTTGTATCCTAGTCGCTTCCTTATATTTTTTATCATCCTTTCTTTCATTCTGTTTTCTTTTTTTATGTAGGATTTATACTTAAATCCAGCAGTAAACACATCTGCAATAAATTCATACTTAACTTTGTTTTTTTATTTAAAATTTCCAAATGAATTTAAAGGACAGAGA
This sequence comes from Cyprinodon brontotheroides, assembly GCA_018398635.1. Taxonomy (NCBI): domain Eukaryota; kingdom Metazoa; phylum Chordata; class Actinopteri; order Cyprinodontiformes; family Cyprinodontidae; genus Cyprinodon; species Cyprinodon brontotheroides. Next base: position 36,320,989 of record JAGKQL010000031.1, on the reverse strand, counting down.
AAGCCTAAAGTTGAGTCCAGAACTCTGCCCCCCCCACTGTTACCTGCTGCAGGGCCAGAACCTGACAACAGCTGCCCACATCTGGCTTCAGGCCTAAATCTAAAGATGCTGCATTAATCAGATATGAACCCTCACGTCATGTGTGTCCAGGAATATGTTTTCCTTTGGAGGAACTTTTATAGGGTATGAGCTGGACCAAGGAAACAGAAAGCTGCTGCAGGAACATTCCGGATGAAAAAACTTTTAAATTCATGCAGAAACTCTTAAGACGGAGGAGGATCCGTTTCCTCTGGGAGCCAGGGACTATTTTTAGGAGACACACACAGACTTCTATAGCAGACAACCTGTATCGCTCAGGCAACCTCTGTAGCAGGAGGAGTGTGTCGGCACTAATGAGCTCAGGTGATTGGCAGCAGTCGAGGAGACGACAGTCACTCTCATCCATCACTTCCTGCCTCCTTCACCCCACCATCCTCCCTCTCCTCCCCTCACATGGATGATAAGGAGGAGAAAGAGTGAAAAACCTCCAAAAGAAGAGGAGAGTTTATCTAAAGAAGCAATGTTCAGGTTTATTCGGGGTCTAACAGCTCAGATTGTTCAGCTGTGGATCCAACCTCCGTCTGTCTGTGGGAACTCAGACGCCTCCGGGTCCTGGTCCACTTCCATCAACCCGTTTCAGCATCAGCATCCTCCAATCACTGCCCGGCTTCTGGCTGCTGATGCTCTCATTCTCTTATTACATGTGACCTTTAGACGTTTTGTTTCTGCTCTGATTTGACTGACTGCCGTCCACTTCTGTTTGTTCCTTTGAGTTTCTTCAGGAAACTCATGGAAAAAGGCTGCATATGCACAGAAATCTGGCATATGTTGTGTTTCAATTCAATTCATTTGATTTCTGTAGCGCCAATTCACAACACGTCAGCTCAAGACACTTTACAGTTCACCAGTTCATCCAGTCAAATTGATTCAAACTATCTAAGAAAAACCAGTTGATTGCATCGACTCATTGACTCTTCAGCAATCCCTCACACTAAGCATGCTTGTAGTGACAGTGGAGAGGAAAAACTCCCTTTGAACAGGAAGAAACTTCCAGCAGAACCAGGCTCAGTGTGAGCGGCCATCTGCTGAGGCCCACTGGGGTTCAAGGAGACAGAAGCAGACATAGAAAAAGAAGCATAGATACAAAAGGCAACTGTCAACCAGCTCCACAGGCGGCCCCGTCCAGGAAACACACAGCCAGGCAGACGAGCTCCGAG
>JAGKQL010000031.1:36271989-36319233 GCA_018398635.1 Cyprinodon brontotheroides | reverse complement strand
CCAACTCCTGTTCTTTCCCACTCGCCATACCCACACAATTCTCCACAACAACTGATTTTTTTCTGCTACACCCGGCTACGCTGCTTCGCTTCTTCTTCTTCTTGTTTACTACTGGTGGTTGGCTTTGGTCGCAGTACCGCCACCTTCTGCTCTGGAGTGTAAATGCTTCGCCTATGAGAAAAAGGAGCAGCGCATGAACCGAACGCAACACACGCGAACCGAACCGAGACAGTTGAACCGAACGGTTTGGACGGTTTTCATAAACCGTTCCATCCCTAAGCATAACTATAGAGATAGTTTTAAAAGGAAAGTTTTAAGCCTAGCCTTAAAAGTAGACAGGGTGTCTGCCTCACGGACTAAAACTGGAAGTTGGTTCCACGGGAGAGGAGCCTGATAACTAAAAGATCTGCCTCCCATTCTACTTTTAGAAATTCTAGGAACCACTAGTAAACCTGCAGATTGAGAGCGAAGTGCTCTCATGTGTAAACACTGGACTGAACCTGCGATCAATCGTTTTGGTCACACCTAGAGGCAATAAATAATTGTTAAATGTTTTATCTGAATAAAAGGTGGAAAGAGTGAAAAGCAAAAGCCTGCTTTCCTGATGTAACTGAAGTCATCAGCTGGTATGTCGCACTAAAATCAACATCACAGGACTGAGATCTCTCATCCAATCTGCCTACTGCTGATTTAGTGATGCTTTGGACCAAAACGAGGCAGTCTGACAGAACATGTTTTTCTCTTATTTGCTTTTGCTGCCGCCTGAGGTGTAAATATAAACTGGTTCTCTGTCCTCTCAACTGTTTAAATACAGGTGGAGTCTTTGTGAGTTCATTTTACTGCGATTTCTTTAGCATTATTCTCTCTTATTTACACTGTTCCGCTGCGGGGGCGCAAATGTTTCAGGGCTGCATCATCTCGTCTTTACTGTATAATCTAAAAAGGTCAAACCAAGTGGTTTCATGCTCTTGTTGGTAAAATTAGTTTCAGAGTGTTTTAAATTAATCAATTCTGTCAAAAGTGCAAGTGCTTGATAAATACTCATAATAGCAGCTTTACTTGAAACACAGGCTCATAAACCCCTCTTCATTGTCACTGAGAATGTCAGTCTTATAAACAACCCTTGAAATAAAATGTTATTCATATAACTAGATTCCAACAATTAACTACAAATCGCAAAAGGAGAGGATATAGAAGAGCAACGTTCATGCTAATAAAAGGACTAGAAACTACTTAACAGTAACATTAACATTGAATTAAATGCTACTAAACCTCAGAAATAACATAAACAAAATAAGACCTAAGAGATTAAACAGAAATAAAGTCCTGGAAAACAAAACCAAAGTCCTAGACTGACAGTTTCTGTTTTAATAATGTTTAAAAAGCTCAATCTGGAGTGTTTGTGGTGCGCATTAGTGATTCTGTGTGGTTACGCACGTTAAGAATCTCCATCTCGCATCTCTTCACGGGACGTCCTGGGCTGGATTTTGAAAATAAATAATATTGTCTTTGCAAAAATTTTTTAATTTAGATTTTTATTTTATTTTGTAGCAAATCCAAGCAGCTCTCGGATAAATCTCAGATAAAGTTTTATTGTCATTTTGTACAGCTTAGCAGAGAAATGAGTATTTCCATTTATAAAGTGCCGCAGTGATCAAAATCTAAACATTGTACGAGAGACAATCTGTGTATGGTTCGTTCTTTGGTTTTTTCATTTCAAAACAAAAAAAGCAAAACAAGCAATACTGGTTAGCTGATTGGCCTATGTTGGTGATAGACTGGCCAAATAAACCAATCAGATCAACGAAGCATATGACTTAACTCTTGCCGAAACCAGTCGGGAGAAGAGCAAAAACATCTTTTCCTCTGAGAAAAGCCTCCAGAGCAGTGTTTTGCTCTTCTTTCAGTGAAGAAATACTCTGTAATTCCCATAAAATTTGCTCGATAGCCACGCTAACGCTAGTTTCATCGGCTGAAGCCGCCATGTTCTTTGGACTGAACTGTCGCGCTTCTCGATGCGTCACACCTCAACCCGCCTCAAAGCCAACGCTGATTGGACGTTCGTTTGGTGAACGGCTCCAAATTTTCTTTAACGGAAAGTAGCCAGACTGATCTGCGAGTGAAACCTTGAAAGCTCGTGAGATCAGGATGGTCTCACAAGGCTACCTCTCTACCCTCTCTACTCAGGCTGAAACTTGGCCCAATCTTGCACGACTGGAAAATCGTCCTGAAAAAGGGCAAAAGATCATACAGAATTATACCCGGCTTGAGGAATCGGCATAAAATCGGCATGTTCTCACCATCCTCCGTAGAACCAGAGCAGGAAGTTCAAGGCAGTGGTCCAGACATCCCTGGACTCTAGCTGTGTGGACAAACCTTTGACACTAGCTTCACTGGATCTGCATTGGTTTGACAGTCTGAGCCTGTCCACTTGATGACATGTCCAACACCCACCCTGACCTCATTTTACTCCCTTAAAGCAGTAGTTAGGAGGCAGAACACAATTATGAGACATTTTCTCTCACAAGTCCTGATTTTATTGCGTAGTGCGGGCGTTCCCATGAACGTGAACGACTGGCTGATCCCTTAAAGTACACATAATTACTTCACATTATTTATAAGCATAAAGTTAGGTAATTATATTGAATTGTAAATAAATGTATGTTTATGCAGTGGTTTTTAATTATGTTTTAATCATTTTAAAATGTATTTTTCATCATTTAATGGGATATTGAATTATTTAAATGTACTTTTTAATATTTTAATATGGTTAAGTTTAGTTGAATAATAGATCATCAGTATTACAAGATTAAATAAATAAAAGTTACACTTATTTTCATAGCATTTTTATTTATTTATCTATGAAACATTAATTTTTATGCATTTCACTTTATATTTTGACCCTCCAAATATTTCAGGAATCACATCACATTAATTGTAAAAAAAAAAAAAAAATCCATGTTAGGACCTCCCACTTGGTGTCTCACCACCCCCCAGGGGGGTGTGACCCCTACTTTGAGAACCCCTGGATTCATACATATTTGGATATTCTAGTTTTTTTATAATGTGTTGGATCTGATTAAACCCCCTAAAGCATAAAATGATGCATCTAAAGCACAACATGTCTCTGAATGAGGAACGTCCGGTCGTGCTGATGCAGCACCATGTGGATAAACTAATAAAGTTGTGCTGGATGTGCATGTTTCTCCTCTGCTCCCTTTCTATATTGTATTTGTTAAAATTCACAGGTGAGCTCAGGGATCAAGATAATCTGACAGCCTTAGTGGAAACACACGCTGTAACAAACTGTGAAAGAAGGCTGAACAAAACTGGTTTCATCTTAAGAGGAAGTGATTGAATTATGGCAGAGGTCTCCTTTGTTGGATTCCACCTCCATATGCTGATCCAAACCTGCTCGTATTTTGATCCATTAAAGGTTTGCAGCTGAAACAACACCCAGGCGACTCAGATGGAAATCCGTCATGATGTTTGTATAAAGCCGCTGAGTGACTGAACGAATCTGGTAACCGAACCAGTTGATGATTAGCTAAACTCTCATTTTGACGTGTTTGAGGGTCACAGTGGCCTGTCGCTTCAGGAGAAACTTTAATAGTGGGTTTAAATTTTTATTTTCGGTCTCATTCACCCACAGTATGGGTATGGGTGTCATGTTGGGATTAAGGGACCTAACCCACATGCAAGAACACAATCAGGGACACACGGAGGAAAAGTTTAACTGATTATTTGAAAACACAATAATTAATAAAAGACTGATTTGGGGACTGGTCCAGGACTGGACCTGGTTCTCTGCAGAGAGGGACAGTTCAGTTAGCTGGGTTTCAGGTTTGGTTGTTTGAAGGATAATGCAGGTCTGTACCTGTTCAGTAGTTGACTGAGCAGTAGAGGGATTGGCAGCGGCAGGGCTTGACTTCAGACTTCTCGGTGCTCAGATCAGAGGTTATCTCCAGTTCTCTTCTTGAGAGCGGGCAGGCAGGTTCAGACAACTCGATCATCCAATGATCTCTTGAGATCAGACAGGTAACGCAGAAAAGAAACTCTTCCTGAGTTTCAGGGTTCAGTTCAGGTCTTCCGTAACTGGCTTAACACTCTGGCACTGGAGTGTTGTCCTGCCACTGCTTAAATGCTGGTCTCCTGATGAGCCAATGAGCCAGCAGGTGTGGTCGTCAGCTTCAGCTCCAGGAGACCTAGGGCGCCCTCTGCTGGAGAAAGGTGGACAGACCTCCAGATCCCAACAATGGGTGGGGGGAGCAGGGTGGAGGGGGAGTTTGGAAGATTCTAAGGGCCCACCGCGCCAACTGCAGGGGGGCCCAAAAGTAAAGATTTGTTCAGATATATTTTTCAAATATAAAAAGAAAATCCAGCAGTGAATTAAATTATTTTTGTGTTTTCCCTCATTTTTAAGCAGCACACAGTGAAAGAAAGCATGAATATATATTGACCAAAACCCCCGTCCTGCATCGCATCAGGTCTCCCCGGCAGTTTGCTCATACCGGGGCTTGTCACTACCTGATCCGTCCATGATATGTGCATGATACGAGAGGAACAGAAAACAGAGCATACGGTAAAAAGAGAACAGAAAACTAGGGTTGCCAACTCCCTGAAAACAAAAAGGACACAGCTGACCTGATTGCCTTTACCCCTCATGGCATGGGGATTGTTTTTAGCCCCCTTTTTATGTGAAATTTTTTTTTTTTTACTCACATCTGCATTGAATTAGATGCATATTTGTGAGTGACATGAACACATGGAAAACAAATTATTATCCAGGAATTCACTTAAATACAAAATAACAAACTTTGCTGAATAAAATAAGTAGCCTGTCCTGCTTAACTTCAAACGGTATAAATTAATATAAAACAATATATAAATAGTACATATTTTTGTTGCAACAACAAACTTGTGCAAACTTATACATATTTGTCTTATATAATGTTTGTCTTTGAGTGCTGCTGCTCTGTTGTCTTCCGCTATTTTCTCTGTGAGCAATACTTGGCTGCGGCCAATGGGATGAGGGGATTCTGGATGGTTACATATATTAATCAATTCAATTCAGTTTATTTATATAGCACCAATTCACAACACATATCATCTCAAGGCACTTCACAGTTCAACCAGATCATCCAGTCAAATTGATTCAAGGTTTTTCTATCTAAGGAAAACCAGTTGAATTCACCTCGACTCATTGACTCAAATACAATCCAGGGCTCGATGTTAACCATGGCCCGATCTCCCCTAGGCAAGTAGTTTTTATTGTTGGGAGAGTACAAATTTCATTGCATTTCCCCGGCCTGTTAAGGAGTGCAATAATTGCAAAAAATAATAATTTATCCCTCAAAATTACTTTAAAATCACCGACATTTGCTGAAAATGACCCAAAAGCGTTGCCAAAGCGCCATTTTGTAGTTGTTGTACACATTCTCGGCGTGATTTGAAAAAGCACGGGTGATTTTTCAACCAGATGGCGTGATTGATTCAGCTCTTGGAGGCAGAGAATTCTGCAGAGCAGAAAAGTTTTTCTCTTAGACATTGGAGTGGTGCATTTAAATGTTATAGAGCTAAACATGTGTTAAATTGATTAGAAGTGCAGTAGTAGTAGTGTAAGTTTTAACCTGTCAAATTTTTTGGGATTTTTTAACATTACAATTAATATTTTTCCAATCACACAACAGTTTAAAGCAAAGTTTAGTTTGAAAAGAATGTGCAGGAAGGATTGAAAAGCATGTTAACAGCGGTAATGTAGGCTGGAGTTCATTATCTCTGAGCGCATGTGCAGATACACACCAGGAACCTGGAAACTTAAAAAATACTGAATTACAAAAAAACATTTAAAAACAAACATGTTCCATTGATATATATACAAAAATGGATATTAGGAACTATATTTATCAAAGATTATACTGGGCAAGTAAAAAATTGTTTCTGGGCAAATGAAATGAGAAAGTCACTTGCCCGAAGAGCAAGTTGTAAAATCGTTACACGTCAACCCCTGCAATCCCTCACATATATGTTGTCAGCTCATTGGTCACAATGCAGGACAGGGCCTGGGAACAAGTTATCCTTAAGTTCTGTATCTAACGTGCCCTTGTTCTTCATTTTCCATTAGCTTTTTACTGACAATTTTTTACCTATCACAGTAAAACGGGACAAAGTGCGTTCCTTTTCCACTAAATATGGGACAGATACTTCTTATTCTAAATAAGGAACAATTGCGTTTTTCAAGGTACGGTTGGCAACCCGTAAAGAGTAGTGGGTATCCTTTCCATGTGTATTGGAGTCAAAACCTTCAGTTTTACACAGTGATAATCAGGCTTGTATATATCTGTAGCTGCAGCTTGGTATTTAGTATTAGTGTGTATCCGTGAACAGCTGCAACCAAGCTCCCGTAGTATATATGCATGACAACGCTGGTGTATAAAGAATTCACTAAGCTTCTTCAGAAGGAAATTGTCATGATTTTATCAAGAGCTCGGAGACACATGCAGACAAACCAAAACAGAGAGACCAGGGAAAAAGTTCAACAGGTTTATTGAGAAGCTTGTGGAGATTCCAGTGTTGCTCTGAACACTGCTCAACCTGAACTGAAAGGTGAGGGGAAGACACTGTGGTTAGTTCGGGTTCAGTGGGAAAATTGATTCTCGAACTTGAGGAGGGAGAAATGGTTTGCAGACTCACTTTCCGGGAAAGTGATTAACTCTTAGACTCCAGTCGGTGTGGGTTTACCCAGACTGACTGGGTAAACAGGGTTTACCCAGAATGCAGTTGTTTGTAGGAGAACGGAGGAGAACTGACTGCCACTCAGATTTCCTCCGGTACTTGAACGGACTGTGGTGCAGATGAATCCCTTGCTCAGTGTGAAACTCAAACAATGCGCTTGGAGGAAAGTGGATCCAAACCTCCAGTTTGAATCCTTAGCTCAGTTTGAGGCTCAGTTGATCCTTCCAGGGAGAGAAGGTCCAAGCGTCCAGTTTGCAGGATGACTTTCTGCCAAGAGGCAAAGACAAAAATAGCAAGATTAAAACTCAGGTAGACAAAAACTCAGTTTGACTCAACAAAACTTGGTTTGGCTAGAGTACCCAAAACCACACAGACAGGAGTCCTAACAGAAATATGCTTAAAAGCAGGTGTGGGTGGCCCCAGACTAGCCCTACAGGGCCCATGACAGAAACAGAGGCGATGCAAGTGGTTTAAGCTTCTAAGCATCTATAATTCTGTCCTCATTCTAACGAGGGAACACAACCACGATCATCATGATTGAAATGTACAAACACCAAACCAATATAAAACAACAGACTCTTAAACAACCCAGGAGAACAACGGGTGGGTTGTTGATTTGCATCTAACCTGGATTATGCTTTAGGAGTATCTCCATGTTGTTGAAAAACTTCAGCACTCCAACTACAGGTTGCTATGGTGCAGTTGTTCCAGATCCTGGTGCTCAGGGACCCCTGCCCTGTATCTTTTAGATGTGTCTCTGTTCCTACACACCTGATTCGAATGCAGGCTCCAAAAGGAGACACCAGAAACATGCAGGAAAGGGGTTCCTGAGGACCAGGGTTGGGAACCACTGCTGTAATGTGAGCTGACAGAACTGACAACGAGGATAGGTGTCAAAACATTTCTGATCCAGTTGCCTCTGACTTAAACCTGTTTTGTGGTTGACGTGACCCAGAGGACTGAGGATTTGGTCCGACATGATGCTCTGATTCCTTCTCCTGCCGTTTCCTCAGGGAGAGTGAAATTCCTCAACGATCCTCTCAGATTTACACAGTCGACAATCTGGTCTGTGTCTTCACCATAAATCAGCCTAATCTTCATTTAATCATCAGAGAGCTGCTCCTATGCAATGGGAGTTTAGCTCCAGCTGGATGGATTTCTGAAGGTTTTACCAACGCATCAGTTAGTTTTAATCAGCTAAGGGTCGGAGGCTCCATGCCATCCTCTGTTCCAGCTGCTACCACAACGCTGTCCAACAACCCCCCCCCCGATCATCTGCACTTTGATGCTCTCCATGTTCTGAAAGTTCTCTGTTTAAGCAGCAACAAAATTCCTTCATTAGCAGCGAGAAGAACCAGCCAAGGAGACTTTTTAGAACAGTTGTGATCCACAGTAAAACTAACACCTTATCCTCAGACCTTTAGCAGCTGTGGAACACAACTTATTTACCAATCATGCTACTAACAAATTAGGCAAAAACAAAATGTGAAACGCATAAATAAAGAAATAAAACGCCTGCAGGACACAGTAGTCTTTGAGAAAAACTCTCTATGCAATCAAAGTTACAAATTGGTATGGAGTGAAATTTGTTCCATTATTGATCCGAACAAAAAACTTCTTCAACTTGTGTCTTTTCAAATATCTTTACAGATTTGATATGCTTTAATGATATGTTCTCTAAATTTCTCTTTTTAGATAAAGTTTTACGAATCACGTTCTGTTCAGTTGTCTTTTAACAAATCCCATTCTCTTCACTTAAAGGAAGTAGTACACCCAAAAACATGATTAGCCTTCATTTTCTACTCACCCCCTGCTGAACAACACTCTGGGTACTTTTTTGATATCTCAAATGCATCTGGAATCTGGGAGGCTTCTTGCTGTCTGCTGACATTCAAATAATGGAGGTCTATGGCCGAGGCAGAAAGGTCATAAAAGTCCACAAAAAGCGGGTCAATATTCCTCCATACACCTTTCTAGTCCAATGTATTCCAAGTGTCCTGAGTGGGTAGCATCCAGAATTTACTCGAAGCGAAGTCATTTAGAGATGTTTTTAGAGCATAAACAGTAGTGTATAGGATTTCCTAAAAGCGCGCACATGCGCGTCCACGAGCAACTTTGGAAGCCGGCAGACCAAACCAGATGAAAGTCGCATTCAGCGTCTGCTCTGCCAATAATGCAAAGCGATAGAAGAAGAAATGTGCTGTTTACCTGTCGCAAAGAAAACGCACTTGAAAGAAAAATGTCTGAGGACTTCAGTGTTGAGGAAGAGCATATGAGTTCTTTGCGAGCTGAATGCGCACTTTCATCTGTTTTGGTTTTGCGCGCGGTTTCCGTGGACTTCGTGAAACGCTGCGGCTTTCAGGAAATCCTATACACTACTGTTTATGCTCTAAAAGCATTCTAAATGACTGACGTTTGGTAAATTATGGGCGCTACCCACTCCAGGACACTTGGAAACTACATTGGGCGAGCAGTATGGAGGAATATTGACCGTTTTTTGTGGACTTTTATGGACCTTTCGCACCTAGCGGCATCCTCATCTGCATTATTTGAATGTCAGCAGACTAATCGAAGCTATCTCGGATCTCACGCTACGGAGCCTGTCAAGCTACTCCCGGAAGTATTATTCAACATGAAGTGGTAAAAATGAAACTATCATGTTTTGGAATATTACTATTCCTTTAAAGCAAAAACAAGCGCTAAGCCCTTAAGCCAGTTAAATGTTGTTGCTAACGTCCGGCAGACAGGTAGAAATGTTTTTTTTCACTCCTAACTCCATGGGAAATTCTAGCCCTAGAAGTTTAGAAAATGTGATATTTTAAATGCAAATTTAAAATGCTGCACTTTATAAAACTCAATCTGAAAAAAGAGAAATATAAAACATTCGAAAATATAAAATCTGTTAGAAAACGAATTAGCAAACATGAAATATAAAACAGAATTGGTTACAAAAATAATGAAAACTATACATTCTGAGAGCCCAGCAAAGTTAATCTCAAAATCTTTTTTTAAATTATTCATTAAAATGTTTTTCAAAGTTTAATTTCTGGATTGCAGATTTTTTTTAATTTTTTATTTGCATTAACAAAATATTTTCTTTGGCTTCAATAATAATGGAACAAAGTTCACTCTATATACTGGCATAGAAAAGTGATACAACAAGTTTGATATACAGACTGTGATTAACAAATATTTACTCACAGAAAGGATCTATAATTCATTTAGTCACACTGATTAAGATTTTTCTGAAGTAAAAGTTTAATGATGGAGAATTTAAAGTCAATATTCCTGTATTTGGGTAAGTTTAAATCTATATAAAACTGGGTTGGAAATAAGAGGGAAAATTATTTGATCAATTTAATATTTCTGATTACCCAGAAGGCTCAGCTGGACACAAACACAGATTTGGCTCTATAATTATTTCTAATTCTGCCTTTCTTGAATAAACAGATCTGCTGTCATGCAGATGTTTCTTCCTCTTTAACGTTAAACAGGCATCTGGGACTTCCTCCATGTTGGACCCGTCGTCTCCTTCCTCTCCATTAGGCAGATGTCTGAGATTTTTTTCACGTTGGACAGAGATCCCCGGTTCTCCTCCTCTGATCCAGCAGCAGCTCGTCCCTCTGAGCTGCTGCCAACACAAAATTCACGTCTAGAAGACGGATGGTTTTATGAGCTCAGTGTGCTAAATTTAGCTGCAGAGTCACAGCAGTAAATCTCTGAGGACATCTCCAGTGTGGGGCTGTTGGTAATACTAAGTGTGTGTGTGTGGTCCTGCCTGCAGTGCAGAGTGTGCTCCAGCGGTGTGAACAACAATTCAGTCATCGGTTAATAACCAACAGCAGCCGATTAACCATCGATCACTCTGCTAATGGGTGACAGATTGATCCAGCAGTCACGGCTCCTCATTCATCCCCATCCTCGAGGTGCTGATGCAGCAGGAAGACGTCTTGTGATCTCTGGCCATGTGGGCTGATGTGACGGCACCAAACACACCAGAGAAGTTCTGGTTCTGTTGTCAAACACACAGACAGACGCTCGCAGACTAACAGAATGTCTTGTAGTCTTCATTCTGCCCCAGATTTAATTCATCACGACCTGGTTTCCCCGTGTTCGCTTCTCGCCTCGGTGTGTCCCACCTGTCCTGCTCTGGAAGCTGCTGCTCCTCCTTATCACCTCCTCCCTTCTAATCGGGTTTTATTGATGTGAGACTCTGTGTCTTTCTGTCCTTTCTCCTCTGATGTGACAGATTTGATTAAAGTTAGAAAGCCATCTTTCAGCCGCTCCACAAACCGTCTGTTAGCCTCACGCTGCAAAAAATCTAAATAAGTCATTTTTTCTTAAGTCTTGAATTGAGGAGGTAAGTCAGACACTTTGCCAATGCAACAAGACAAATTACATTTAATATAAGAAAAAACAATTATATTGTCTTATTTCAAGTGCATATTATCTAATTATCTTATTTTAAGAGTAAAAATACTCATTTCATTGGCAGATCATCTTATTTACTTACTCAAATTAAGGGTAAATTAGGCTAAATTTAAGACATTTTTACTTATTTCTAGATTGTTTTGCAGGGCAAACTACAAGTTCTTGGATTTTCTCATAAGGTTTAAAATGTGGGACAGACGTCGGCCTCGAACTTGAAGAGGAGAAATGGATTGCAGACTCACATTTCCAGGAAAGTGGGGTGTTCCAGTGTCTCATTCGGTGGAGGGTGGACAGGGTTTACCCAGAATGCGGTTGTTTGGAGGAGAACAGAGAAACTGACTGCCACTCAGATTTCCTACGGTACACTTGAACGGACTGTGGTGCAAATGAATGAAGTTGCTCAGTGTAAATTAAGGGGTAAGTTAGGCTAAATTTAATACATTTTTACTTATTTCTAGATTGTTTTTGCAGGACAAACAACAAGTTCTTGGATTTTCTCTTAAGGTCTTAAATGTGGGACAGACGTCGGCCTGTCCTCAGGCAGGGTGAATGTCCTCCTGGTTGTGAGTTCCTTCTGTTCTGCAGCTGGAACCAGATGAGACCCAGAGAGCAGTCCAGTTCTGTGACAATAACATGAGTCATAGGATAAAAACTAGAATATTGTGAAATGGCAGCATGTTTCAGGTTGAATAAACTGTGTTTGCCTCCTCTCTGAGCTCTAACCAGGACCCAGACCCATGAGCAATCGGACCATGAAGCCATATATTGATAATATTGCTCATTCAGTTCCTTCTGACTGGTTGTCCCAGTATGATGGATTGGGTCGATTCAAAGCATAAATAACATGGACTATTCCCAGCATGCAGTTTCCAGGCTCCATGGATGGTGTCTTACTGAATACTAACGTTTGGTTTAGAGCTTGAGCTTTGTGCAGCAGAGTGTTACGCAGATTAATGTTATTGTTGCTTAAATCAATTGACTTTCGCACCGTCATATTTTGTTCTGTGATCACAGCGTTTGTGTGTTTGCACAATAAATGAAAGTGTGAATCCAGTTGAAATCATGGTAAAACAAATAACTGCACACATATGGAAAAAAATTCAGAACACCTCAAGTTCAAAGTATAAGAATTTGTTTAAAAAAGCAGAGTTTATCTTGAATAGGTTGGATTGAGGTCAAACGAGCTTTTATCTAATTAAGAGCAATAGGAATGTTTTCAAGCCAAATCACAAAGCAAATCCAAGCTAGAGAATTTAAAGGTATACAGGACGATCTTTTATTTCCGGGTGGATCATCTAAATAAGTGGTCCTCCTAACTGTTAATCACTGGAAAAAATCAAAATCTAAGTAGTTTTTTCTTGAATTTAGAGGGTAACTGAGACACTATGCCAATGGAATAAGACAATTCACATTTAAAATAAGAAAAAAACTAATTCATTGTATTATTTCAAGTGCATATTATCTAATTATCTCATTTTAGAGTAAATATCCTCATCCCATTGGCAGTGCATTTTTATTTACCTACTCAAATTAAGGGTAAAAATACATTTTAATTTAAGACATTTTGACTTATTTCTGGATGGTTTTGCAGTTTTTTGGAGAGTGGTGATATGTTTTCAGATCAAAAATGTTTCATGTAAGCATATCAGACTGAAGATTCTAATCCGATTCCGGTCCGATGGGATCTAAATTTAATTCCGAATGAGAGAGGTGGTTTTGCCGATCGCCATTCCGATTGGCGTCCATGTAAACACCCATTGGGATCTTAAGAGTAAAATAATCTTCACTGCGCATGTGTGCGGCGTCAGCGTGACATTTTTCCGCCTTGTCAACAACAGGGAAACCACCGGTCGCTTCTCGCTCTCAGCTGTGAACAACATGGCGGGAGGAGTCTAGGAACGCTCGTACTTATACACTCAAGTTCATTTAAAGCTGCAGGAAGCAGGAATTTATCCTCCTCCTCTTCCTCTTTTCTCTCTCCACAGCCCACTCGCTCTCCCACGCCGGTTCAATCGCTCATTCTCTACATTTTCTCTCGGACATTTCGCTGCCAAGCGCTTTTTTCCTCCTCTCTCCGTTTTTCTTTCCGCTCGCTCCGAGCGCATCGTTTGTCAGGCCTCCCAAAAACCAGACGCAGACAGAACTGCCAAGTTTGGCAGGAAGTTCTGCGCATGCTTAAAAGATTTAATCTGATCCAACGCTTGGTACATGTATACACACGTCATGATCGGATCATTTCATTTAGTGTCCATGTAAACGGAGATTTTGAATTTCTGATCAACCAAGGTTTGGATCGATCGGGGAAATTTTAAGCATGTAAACGTAGCTATTGATTGGAAGTGATTACTTTGCTGTCTAGTCTGTAGCGTGAGTAGATAACAGTCTGAACAGCGAATGTTTTTTGTTTTACAGCAGGTTCACATATAAGGAGCTAAATGTTTTAAAAACATAGTTTCCGTTCCGGTCACTAAAAGTCAGGATAATTATAAAAGTTTCAGCCTAACCATAGGTCACTAAAAGTCAGGATAATTATAAAAGTTTCAGCCTAACCATAGGCTGAAACTTTAACTATACAGTCATATGTTTACTTCGCTTTTTTCATAAAAATGTTTTTTCCCGTGGCAGCAGGTACATGCAGGTACATGTTGACCTGAGTTTGCCCTTAACTTTCACAAGCACAGGATAAGACGAAACAACTGCAGCTGCTGTTGGGTTTCTGATCTGTAAAAGCCGACCAATTTAGCTGTAATGAACAATTACAATGAGAAATAAAGTTGATTATCCTTTACTCCACAGCATGGTGCGGATGCATGCATCCTTCATACCACAGCGCAGCAGTCTATCTGGTTGTTCACATCCTGAATTGAAATCTCTTTCATCTAGTTAAGCAGGGGATGAAAGTTAAAGGAAAACACTCAAACTGGGAGTTTATGCAGTTTGGAGGTTTAGTCCAGGTCCTATGCCGCATTGACACAGGTATCCATGATGGATTTAACCAAAGTTAAAGATAATGTTCATGTTTGTTGTTTACTGCTGGGCTGGATATGATTTACTAGAATCTATACGGATAGCAGGCATGAGGTCAAAGAAGGGTTTGGTTTACACAACCCATTCTATTCAGTTTATTTCTATAGCTCCAATTCACAACACGCCATCTCAGGTCACTTTCCAGTTCACAAGATCATCCAGTCAGATTGATTCAAACTTTTCTATCTAAGGAAAACCAGTTGATTGCATCTACCCATTGACTCTCAGGCATTCCCTCACACTACCCCTCACACACTCAAGCATGCTTGTAGCTATTGTAGTGGAGAGGAAAAAAAACTCCCTTGAACAGGAAGAAAACCTCCAGCAGAACCAGGCTCAGTGTGAGCTGCCATCTGCTGAGGGACTCACTGGGGTTCAAGGAGACAGAAGCAGACTGTGGGCTCAAATTTAAAAAGGTAAAGGATTCCTGTCCAAGAGTTTTCATGCGGTTTAGGGCAATCATCTTGGACCAGGGTCTCAACGCTTTCCAATCCAAGGACCCCCAAAATGATGGCTAGATGGAGCTGGGACCCCTAATTATATATATATATTGCATGAAATTGCGTGTTATATCAAACTGGTCCCATAGTCACTGTATTACAAATGGAGTCATGTAATGAAAGTGATTTTGCCCTGGGATTAAGTTTTTCTGACTTGGATTCCTGGCTGATGGGACAGTGCGTTGTGAATGAAACGGTGTCCAGCTTGAAAGAGCTCCTTGTGTGTCGCTTCAAGCTGTGTGTGCATTGGATGACTGAAAGACATCTTCTGCCTCCATTTATCTGTTTACTGCAGTTTGTTGATTCATGCCTCATGTGGATTTAAAGACATTTCAATTAGTGGAAAAAATTGCAGGGGTTAATTTTAAAAAATTGTCTAATCAACCAAAACTTTCGCAACCTGCAGTGCACCTCCTCCAAGGTGGACCCCCTGTTGTAGACCTCTGATCTAGACCATGTTTGATGAGTAACTAACTCCTCTACAGATTTCACCTTAGATCCATTTAAAGCTCTGGCCAGCAAACTGTCTGAAGGTCTCTGATCTGGTTAGAACCTGTTTTCCACTCTGGTTAACTCTGAACTGATGTGTTTCTGCTTACAGATGGTCTGTATGTGTTTCCTGCTGAGTGGACGAGTTTCCTCGGTGGAACTAACCTGTGAGACCCTGATCCTAGCATCCACCAACTTGACAGGTAACTTCCTCTCTGGTTCCATCTAAATCTGCCTGATTCCAAATTGAGTAAATTGTATTTTCTAGCTTTTCTTCCTTCTCCTTTCCTCGGGTCAAAAGTATGGAAGCTCTCATGGGTAGGTAAGGAGCTTTGGACGTTCATGCTAAATCCAGATCGTCGTCTTTCAGACATCATTATGCCACAGAGACGTACATGATCTGAGTCAAAACTGGAACTGCCGCCTTCTAGAAAAGAGCAAAAAAGAATTGCACAGATGTGCGGAATGGATAATGTTCATTATAAAAAGCAAAAGATGTGAAGGCGTTCAGATTAGCATGTCACACAGAATGCATGCGGAGAAATAATGTACTTTAACTCCACGAGTTGGGCTGTGCTCTAAATTCTGTTATGCAAAGGATTGTGGGAAACTATTTAGCTCCTATGTGCTCCTATGGGAGATAGGGTCAATTTACCTGAATATTTTCTGCTATTGAAAGCCATCTGTCATTTTAACAGACAGCTATTCACACCCTGATCACCTGGTGGCGTATAGTGCGATAATTAGCCAGCTTTTCTTCCAATTAAGGGAATCCTTGCTGGATCAGGAAAACCCTCACATTGGTAATGACTTCAGAACATAGAAACAGTGATGAGAAGTCTGTCCAAGGCAAAAGTCCAAAACCTGATGACAATAAGCTCTGCTGGAATCCAACTTGAGAGCATGAGCCTCTGCAGATTCCCAGTCATCCAGTTCATGGCAACCGGACATTCACTCAGGCTTTATCGAAGAGGTTATAACAACTATCCAGGGGTCTTTATCAATTCCATTGGCTCGCACTAGATGTGTTTAGGTGTCAAGACATCTAAACCTTTTTTAGAAAAACTGAGTGAAAGTCTGGTTGCCTCTGATGAAAGCCTGTTTTGTTTCATTTAATTACAAACAGGCAGGTGTGCAATTCAGCTCCACGCAGAGAAGAAGAAAGATGTGAGGCACATTCAGTCCAAAGGAGATAATCTGCTTGTTTTTGTTTCATTGAAATCGTCTAATTTTAACATGTATATGTTAATGTTGTTTCTCGGACCATAGTCAGTTTTTATTCTCTGTTCAGGATCTGCAACTTAATATTGGTTATATTAAATAAATTAAGACACTTTAGAAAGTTAAATGATGTAGCCATTTGGAATTTACAGCATGTTTTGAATTTTTTTCAATTGTAGTGATGTTTTTTTCACTCCAAAGAGTCATGTAGCTTAAAAAAAAAAAAAAAGAAATTCAAAAACTGTTTTTTTTCTCTGGGTCTCAGGAGGATATAAAACTGATACAACAAGTTGGATATACAGACTGTGATTAACAAATATTTACTCACAGAAAGAAAAGTTAGATATGGCTCTAATTGTTTAATTTTAACATGTATATGTTAATGTTGTTTCTCGGACCATAGTCAGAGTTTTTTATTCTCTTTTCAGGATCTGCAACTTAATATTGGTTATATTAAATAAATGAAGACACTTTAGAAAGTTAAATTTTTATCAGTAAAAGAATAAAGGGATTAGTAAAAACTAATTGTGAGATATTTTGACAACAAACAGTAAAAAACAAACAGTAAAAAAAAAAAGAAAGTGAAGAACAGTCTGTGGTCGGGAGGACTCTGCTAATTGAGCTGTCAATAGGAAGCTTCCTGCTTCCTTCCTACCGTCTACCTACCAGCATTTCTTATTTTGACACACTTACATTTAGGCTTCAGTGTGATTAACGATTCCCCTGATCCAGATTGATTTGTCTGTACTTTCATATTTAATGATGAGACTTAAAGCTAACGGATGATTGTCGCTTCCTTTGTGTCTCTCAGCCAGGATGTTGGTGTTGCTGAACCAGACGTTCACCATCAGTAACTCATCAGGTCTGTAAAGTTTTGTTTTTTTAAACCACTACAACAAAGAAACTTAATTGTGAAATTTCATCTGCTTACTTGCTTACTGCCCTCTAGTGGCTTGGATGTGAAGCATTAGAGGACTGTTGTTATACTCGTTAAACCAGAGGTACTGAAGTGTATGAAATATGAAATGTTCTTTATTAAACTAAAGTAACACCAGTTGAAATTCATCAAATGTCAATAAAACCACTAAGAATAGTCAGTGAGGTGTAACCAAGCTGTTTAAAGGCTTATCCTTGATTTCCCATTTCTAAACTTACTCCATCAGGCACTAAGTCTGCAATCTCGCAAGATTTGCCGCGAGATTTTTCCCACGAGACTTCCGGTAAGAATTCAATAAGTATGGCCGCTCACTGTTGTATGTAGCACCACCGAGAGTTGATGTATTTTTGAGCCTTGTGAGACTCTCTAAAACCGGAACTGGCCAGGTTCCCTTGTTCCCATATATTGGGTGGCGAGCTAGAGACAGGCCTCGTGCCTCAGCCTGGACAGAAGCGACTGCAACTCCCATCAGTGTGGTAGGAGGCACTGCAGCTCGTTTTCCTCAACCCACATCCAACAATATACTTACCTTTCAATATCATTCAATCCCTGAGTCACAATCAACCTTACAGTTTTGTGGGACTATATGAAGTGGAAATTGCAGACCACAGTTTAATTACCAATTCTGTATTTGTTCATTTAGAAAAATTGAACTGGCTTGTTTGTACTTTTTATGAACAACTGTAAACGTTGTAAATATTTTCCTTTTCATATATTACACCATTTTTTGCACCTGAATTCTGTGTGGCGTCTCTTTGAGCACATCTTCAACATTCTCCGAGAGCTGAACTTAGACTTCTGATGTTCCTATGATTATAACTTTTATTTTATTCATTCCTTATATTGGCATTTTCATAAAGAAATGCTACAGAACCATTAACAATTAGTGACAAGCTGAAAGGAACCTAATCATGTATTACTTTGGTTCAATCTTACCCTGAATTATCAGCAGTATTTCAGTATATAGGTATTTCTGAAGTCATGAGGGGAGATGGATACCCTGATAGTATTCCCTGTCTGCAGGTGTGTACTGTAACCTCTCTGTGGACGGCATTGGGACCTGTTGGCCCCGAAGTGCAGCAGGAGAGCTGATCTCCAGACCCTGTCCGGAAAAAATTCAATGGCATCCACTACAACACCACCAGTAAGTACCTGCAGAGTACCAGCTAGGGAATGCATAGTAGCACATAGTAATACTAGCACACACCGCATATTAAGACAAAGAGCTTCACAATACCAGAAAGTATTACTAAATGATACAAGGTGCCAGAAAAAAATATTCATGCAGTATTATTATTATTAGTAGTAGTAGTATCTGTACCACAAAGTACAAGAGAGTAATGGAAGGAATAGAAGGATGGATGCATCGATGGATGGAATGAATTAAATGGCAAGAAGTAAAAGGTTGATTGTTGCTGAGGGTCAGTATTATTAGGATCTAGATCCAATTTCAAGGATCTTAAAAAGTAAATGTGTTAGATGAGATCCATTTTCATTGGAATGTCTACATTTTTTTAGCAGAACTCTACATTTTCTAAAAAATCAAAGCCATAAATACTAACTACTAACCATCAGGTCCTATCAGACGGTAACAGACTCCACTCCTCCTGGTCTCATGCGGATTTCAAATCCATTATTTTCAGCATCATTCTGTGAGGATTTTACCTTTTTAACTGTAAAGATAAGACACTGTTGGTACTCCATAATAAGCTGTCCTCTTTTGCAATGATTAGAGCAGACACAAAGAGAACAAAGCAGACTTTTTTTCACACAGATCCACTGTTCTTCCTGCCCTCCATCTGCTTTGTGATGTTGCTTAAAAGCAGACTTTAGCTACATTTCTGCTGGTTTGTTTTGTAAAGTTACAAAAAAAAGTCAAAACTTCTCAGCCTAGAAGCTGAAATAATTGATACCAGTTTTGTTCAATTTTTTGTGACGTCAGAGTGCGGTAAGCTTAGCGCCGCTTTATGAGCAGAATCATCCGGTGGCCCGCGGCTCCTGGGGGCTCCGGTGGCTGGGGGTTTTCCTCAGGGCTGTCTCTCCTCCTCCCTTGGTGGGGGGTCAGATTTCATGGGTTGGCCCCTCCTGGGCACCTTTGCTCTTGGGATCCCTTTGGGGCTTTAGTTCCCGCTCGCCTCTGTGCTCTGGAGGGGCGCGTCTTCGGCTCCTCACAACCACTATTGAGCATTTTTCCTTTGGATAAACTTTACATGCACAAGTGCACTCTCACAGACAACTACAGCTGCTTGGCTCCAGGTACTCAGAGATTCATTTCCATACAGAAAGCCTATGTTCCTATCTTCAGCTACCACAGTATACATGTCAGATTAAATAATACTACTTGTACTTCAGTGATAGTATCAAGGTGTTACTGTATTGTATCTCTTATACTATATCCGTAGGTTGTAATGTTCTTTTACATCTCTTTGCAGGTAATGAAGCAGACTTAACATGTTTTATCATTATCTCCCTTTTATCTTCTCTTTCTTTCATCTTTTCTCCTATTTTTTCCCTTTCCTGTTCTATTTAAATTGCAGTGTCCAGATAATCTGTAATACTCCCTGCATGAATTATTATAAAGCAATTTATATGCCTAAATCAAGCGGAACACAGTGGCGATAGCCCTAATGCTTCACTTGTGAAAGCAAAATCTGTTGGCCTCTTTTTGGCATTGAGACAATTATTGTTATTGGCACATTTCCAGACAGGACACTATTAAAAAAAAAAAATCAATGGGAACTATTAGACACATCTGCAACCAACAACAATTATTGAAGGACTTCACCATTGAAATTCACCAGAGCTATAGTGAAACTGACAATGCTTACGCGTGCATGGCAGCTGGATGCTGAATACATCGGGTAAAAGTGGAAAAAATATTTTTTTTTCCTCTTTTTGATTCCTGATTCTCCACGGACGGGTTTGTCGTTGGATCGCCAACTTGAAGAGGGAGGATTTGCCATCGAACTTCTGGCCAGAGAAAAAGCATGTCATTAATCCGTTACTCTCTGCTTCGCTTAGTGCATTGGTCGTCGCCATCTTGGATAATAGCGCGTTGTGACAAACACCAGATACAGCACTGGGACTTGATCAACAGCCGATACACGCACCGTGACGTCACTAACCAGTAGGTGGCAGTAGTGTTCTTTTGACAAACATGGATGTCCCCAGTTTGTCATTCAAATGAAAATTACTCTTAGTTAAAAACACTTATCATTCATTGAGCAGCATGTAATAATTTCATACTTATTAAAGTGAGACCGGACTTTTCCTTTAAACTTTCCATAAATATATTAGAACTTTTTTAATCTGAATTACCTTTAAAAAAAAATGAAGTCCTTCAGTCTATGTTTCCTGCTCGGTCAATCGGTCAGCCATCCTTCCTTCTCCTGCTTCACCTCATTTCGCTCCTCCTCTGCGGTGCCTTTTATTAGCTGCCCGGTCTTCAGCCTCTTCATGATGAAACATCAGGATTTATTGCAGGATTTTTCTTCCTCTTCAGTTTTCTCTGGGATCGGCTGTCTTGTTCTGACCCACATCAGCTGTATCCTGGTTACCAAGCTCCATTCAGTGTATTCTGCCGGATCAGAGGAGAAACCTGCCTTCTGTCTGATGTCTGTGTTTCTACGCCCTTCTCAGACAGATCAGTACGGTTCTCATGCAAAGTGGTAGATGTACTGGATACGAAATTATCTTCCTCCAGCAAATATTCACAGATTGTAGCATTGACCTGTGTGGAGGCGGGGTTTGCTTCTGACCTAGCTCTGTGTCAGGTATATTCCTTCTATGTGGGACGGCTGGTACCTGTATGTCTGGGGCTGCTGTGGCCCCTGGGGGCCCAGACTACCTGCTACTCTTGGGATTAAAACAAACTGTAATATTTTTGCAATTCCAGGTGATAAACCAGCAAAGCGCAGCCCCAATATTTCATTGAGGGGCAAAACAAAACTGACCTTTTGGTGACTTAATTGAACTCCATCTTGTTCACACCAACACCTTCTTATACTAAAAAGAACAAACAGCATGTTGTACCCAACTCAAGCAACCATCAAAGGGACTATTAAGAAAAAGAAGCCTGTCCATCCATCCATTTTTCATCATGCTTATCTCAAGCGGGGTCGCGAGGGGATCTGGTGCCTATCTCCAGCTGTCTACGGGCGAGAGGCGGGGTACAACCTGGACAGGTCGCCAGGGCAACACAGAGACAAACAACCATTCACACACTCACACCTGAGGACAATTTAGAGAAGCAAATTAACCTAACAGTCATGTTTTTGGACTGTGGAAGCCGGAGTACCCGGAGAGAACCCACGCATGCTCAAGGAGAACATGCAAACTCTATGCAGAAAGACCCAGGACTGGGAATCGAACCTGGAACCTTCTTGGTGCAAGGCAGCAGTGCTACCAACTGCTCCACTGAGCAGCCTAGAAAAAGAAGCAAAATTAATAACCAAACAAACCTACACCAAAAAATAAACTATACACCCAACATAATATTTACATACATACAAATCAATACAGTGAAACAAATCGCTCCTGATCATTTTGGTTTGCTCTAGGGTGACCAGACCAAACGGCCCCTTGCTTCCCCCCACCTGGGCCGCCGGTGTCCAGGCTACCGTCTCTGGGTCGGGTTCGGTCGCTCCTTCCCCAGCCCCAGAGATCACGGCTTGGACGATTTTGAAATTCCCCCCGGACATTTTTTTAGGTCCGAAAAGTAGGACGTGCGGGACAAAGAGGACGTCTGGGCACCCTAGTTTGCTCCAAGTACATTGCAGCACCTGGAGCACTTCTACCTTTTTCCGCCACGCCCTGCTGAGGAGCCAAACCAGGAGAAGTAGGAACTTTAACCTAACAGAAACAAAATCTAAGGAAAAATAGTTCCTTCTGCTTCACAATAATGCATGAAAAAATGTCCAAAGAAAAATACAATAAAGAGCTCAAAATACCCAACTATTTGTTCAAACTTAAATACTACGTAACACAAAATAAATAATCCTATTTAGGGGGTTAATGGGACTCCTGGCCCCATTACAGTCCCCACTATTAAAAGAAATCCCAAAAGGTCCAAGGTCATTCCGACACAGATCCATGTTTTATTAATGCAGCCTGTCTGCTTTGATGTCAGATACAGTATTGATTTTTCTTAAGTCAGTCAAAAGAGAGTATCGTCTCCAGATATCTTTTAAAAGCAAAGCGGTCTGGCTACATTTAGGCAAACAGTTTCTCCATCTTCCATGCTTGAAATGCTGGATCAGGACATGCAGGAATGAAAAAGCTGCACTTAAAGAAATGAGGCACAGAGGAAAATAAAGAAAAATATAAAACTCTCAAGAAAAATAGCTTTTAGAGGAGGCTGCAGATGATTATGAAAAGACTGCAGCAATCCCCTGATCTCACCACTGGCTGAATCTCTGCATATATTTCAGCATTCCTCCAAAGTTTAGCTCTCAGCACGATGGCAGCACATTTCACAGCAACAACTGCTGCAATCGTTAAAACTTCAGGTTAAGATTCAGGAAGAGAAATACATGAAAACAAACGTCCAGGCTGAGCTGGAACAGAAAAACAAAAATCAAATGAAATGAATTGAAAAGTCTGGTATGAATGACTAACTCCCAACACTGGGATCATCAGAATACACCCACAGAGAGCTGCGGTTTGATCCGCAGCCACATAAGGAGAACCGACAGCGAGGGCTGCAGGCTGACTTCTAATCACCCTCTGATCGTGTAAAAATAACAGCAGAGAGATTAGAAGCAAACTGATAGAAAGTATCAGGGCTAACTTTAAGGTATGCCTTCACAGTGCAGGATAGAAACCAAAGCCGCATGTTTGCACAGAGCATCATCGTCACTGAGTCCCTGGTGTCCGCCTTCAGCCTGACAGCAATACTGCACCATCTATTAGAAACAGCTAATATAACCCAGAATCTGCTCTACAGTGGAAAACAAACAATGCCATGTATATTGAAGTGATGAGGTACAGGGCTGCAAACTCTGCGTAGATAAATGTTTTAAAAAGCTCCTGCAGACTCAACAATTAGACTTAAATTAAACTTACAGCAAACTAGCGTTGGACGAGGTACTCAACAGTTGTGCATGATTTAAAGTACTGATATATACTAATCTTACTCAACTACACTCATGGCCAAAAGCATTGAGAATGACACAAATATCATATTTTCACGTGATCTGCTGCCCTCTGGTTTTCATGTGTGTATGTCAGATGTTGTCACCACATCCGGGAATACAATTGCAATCATATTATGAGTAACAAAAGCTTTTAATGACAGAATTAGTTAATGCAGCAAGTCAATATTTGCAGTGTTGACCCCTTTTATTCAGGACCGCTGCAATTCTCCCTGGCTGCTCTCAATCAACTTCCGGACCAAAACCTGACTGATAGCGGTCCATTCTTGCAAAATCAATGCTTGCATTTTGTCAGAATTCCTAGGTTTTCCTTTGTCCAACCGTCTCTTGATGATTGAGCACAAGTTTTCAATGGGATTAATATCAGAGGAGTTTCCAGGCCATGGACCCAAAATCTCTATGTTTTGTTCCCTGAGCCAGTTAGATATCACCTTTGCTTTATGGCGAGGTGTTCCATCATGTTGGAAAAGGCATTGTTCATCACCAAACTGCTCTTGGACGGTTGGGAGAAGTTGCTTTAGGAGGACATTCTGGTTCCATTCTTTATTCATGGCTGTGTTTTTAGGTAAGACTGTGAGAGAGCCGACTCCCTTGGCTGAGAAGCAACCCCATACATGAATGGTTTCAGGATGCTTTATAGTTGGCATGAGACAAGACTGGTGGTAGTGCTCACCTCGTCTTCTTTGAACAAGATGTCTTCCATATGTCCCAAACAATCGTAAAGGGGATTCGGCCAGAGATACGACTTTTACCCCAGTCATCATCAGCAGTTAACCTCGCATCTTTTGCAGAATACCCCTCACCGCCACTTTTATTAGGTACCCCATGCTAGTAACGGGTTGGACCCCCTTTGCCTTCAGAACTGCCTCGGTATCTTGGTGGCATAGATTCAACAAGGTGCTGGAAGTATTCCTCAGGGAGTTTGGTCCATATTGACATGATGGCATCACACAGTTGCCGCAGATTTGTCGGCTGCACATCCATGATGCGACTCTCCCTCGCTCCACCACATCCCAAAGATGCTCTATTGGATTGAGATCTGGTGACTGTGGAGGCCATTTGAGCGCAGTGAACTCATTGTCATGTTCAAGAAACCAGTCTGAGATGATTCCAGCTTCTTTATGACATGGCGCATTATCCTGCTGAAAGTAGCCATCAGTAGTTGGGTACATTGTGGTCATAAAGGGATGGACATGGTCAGCAACAATACCAGGTAGGCTGTGGCGTTGCAACGATGCTCAATTGGTACCAAGGGGCCCAAAGAGTGCCAAGAAAATATTCCCCACACCATGACACCACCACCACCAGCCTGAACCGTTGATACAAGGCAGGATGGATCCATGCTTTCATGTTGTGGACGCCAAATTCTGACCCTACCATCCTAATGTCGCAGCAGAAAAATCGAGACTCATCAGACCAGGCAACGTTTTTCCACCTTCTATTGTCCAATTTCCATGAGCTTGTGCCAATTGTAGCCTCAGTTTCCTGTTCTAGCTGAAAGGAGTGGCACCCGGTGTGTGGTCTTCTGCTGCTGTAGCCCATCTGCCTCAAAGTTCCACGTACTGTGCGCTCAGAGATGCTCTTCTGCCCACCTTGGTTGTAACGGGTGGTTATTTGAGTCACTGTTGCCCTTCTATCAGCTCCAACCAGTCTGGCCATTCTCCTCTGACCTCTGGCATCAACAAGGCATTTCCGCCCACAGAACTGCCGCTCACTGGATGTTTTTTCTTTTTCGGACCATTCTCTGTAAACCCTAGAGATGGTTGTGCGTGAAAAATCCCAGTAGATCAGCAGTTTCTGAAATACTCAGACCAGCCCTTCTGGCACCAACAATCATGCCACGTTCAAAGTCACTCAAATCACCTTTCTTCCCCATACTGATGCTCGCTTTGAACTGCAGGAGATTGTCTTGACCATGTCTACATGCCTAAATGCACTGAGTTGCCGCCATGTGATTGGCTGCTTAGAAATTAAGTGTTAACGAGCAGTTGGACAGGTGTGCCTAATAAAGTGGCCGTGAGTGTATTTGTCCCCTGATATTTTTCCTGGAGAGAAGTGGCTTCTTTTTGTTAGGAATCCAGTTTGTTGTGGGTTGTGCTTTTGTTTGTTTTTCCTCCACCACCAGGTGGTGCTGTCTGCTTCTCGTTAGCTTCCCCACACACCTGCGGATGGTTGCCTCATTACCCGGAGGACTCTTAAGCTGCTGACTGCCACTACCACGATGCCAAGAGTGTTTGCCAGTTTTGGGAAGTCATCCTCCGCAAACTGGATGTTTTTGGACCTTCTCCCCCCTGAAGGATTCTCTAAACATCAAACTGAGCTGAGGATTCAAACTGGGTGGTTTGGATCTACTTCCCCCAGGATTGTTGGGGCTACTCGAGCAGCAGGATTCATGCGCCACAAGAAACCCGTTCAAGTCGCGAGGAAATCTAAGTGGCAGTGATCCAGCTCCTCCGTTCCTCAACAAAACACCTCAACCTGTTGGTCAGCCCCGTCCGCCCTCCAACGCACAAGTCTATTACTGGAACAACCCACACTAACTGGATTCAACGAAAGACACCTTTTTTCTGGAAACTCACCGAGTTCCGACTGGACTCCTCTCTACCAACTCACCAATAAAAACCCCGTTAAACCCTTTTCCCTGAATCTCTCTTGTTTGGTTTCTGCATGTGGGTCCGAGTCTTTAGATAAAATCATGACATCTTTGCTGCCCTTCTTGAGACCACCAGGCCTTGCTCCAAGGAGTCTCCGCCTCACAGTGCGTGCAGATGCACTCACACCTGCCTGCTGCCATTCCTGAGCAAGCTCTGCACTGCTGGTAGCCCAATCCCGCAGAAGGAAACACTTGAGAGACCGTCCCTGGTGCTTGCTGGTCTTTCTTGGGCGCCATGGAGCCTTTTTGGCAACAATGGAACCTCTCTCCTTGAAGTTCTTGATGATGCTATAGATTGTTGACCGAGGTTCAATCTGGTTCTAGCTGGCGATTCTCTTTCCTGTTAAAAGGCCATTTGTGTGCAGTGCAATGATGACTGCATGTATTTTTTTAGAGATAACCATGGTTCACAGAAGAGAAACAATGATGCCAAGCACCAGCCTCTTTTTAAAGTGTCCAGTGGCGTCATTCTTACTTAATCATGACAGATTGATCCCCAGCCCTGTCTTCATAACCACCCTCACCTGTGTTGATGGAGCAATCACTGAAACCATGTTAGCTGCTCCTTTTAAGGGAGGGCTGCAATGATGTTGAAATGTGTTTTGGGGATAAAGTTCATTTTCTAGGCAAATATTGACTTTGCAATGAATTGCTGTTACAGTGATCACTCTTTATAACATTCTGGAGTATATGCAAATTGCCGTTATAAAAACTGAAGCAGTAGACTTTGTAAATATTAACATTTGAATCATTCTCAAAACTTTTGGCCATGACTGTACAGCTAATATAAAGTTACTCAGTCAAACATCTACTCAAGTTAAAGTCCTGGTGTACTCAATTTTGAAAATACTTAAATATTCTTAAGTACATGCATTTAAAAGTACTTAAGTAATGAAACGTACACATTTGATGTTTTAAAATTAGTACATTTCTGTATAATTTCCCGAGTGATCTAAAAGAAATTTGCAACTTTCAGAAGCCAACTGATGTATTGATGTGTAGAATTCTGCTATTGATTCTACACCACCTGGAAGGAACTTCAGCATAAAAGTGCAACAACAAAAAACAAGGACAGACAGGGCTCGATGTTAACCATCGCCCGATCGCCTGGGGCAAGTAGTTTTTATTGTCGAGGAGAGTACAAATTTCATTGCATTTGCCCTCCGGGCAAGTGTAATGATCGCAAAAAATAATATTTATCACTCAAAGTTACTTTAAAATCACCGACATTTTCTCAAAAAGCGACCCACAAGCGTTAAGCGTAGCGCCTATTTTGTTGTTTTGTACACATATTCTTCGCGTGATTTGAAAAAGCCACGTGATTTTCCACCAGATGGTGTGATTCAGCTCTTGGGGAGAAAATTCTGCAGAGCAGCAGCTGGATGATGAATTTAATCTATACTATAAAACACGCTAGATTAAAAATGATCAGTCAGGGATTAGGAAAATAATAATAATAATTGTATGTGCACAGTGTAAATATTAATATACAGTGGTCATACATTAAAAAATGTTCATTAAATTTTTTTCTCTTAGACATTGGAGTGGTGCATTTAAATGTTATAGAGCTAAACATGTTAGATTGGTGAGCAGTAGTAGTGTAAGTCTTTAACCTGTCAAGTTTTTTTTAGATTTTTAGCATTACAATTTATATTTTTCCAAGCACACAACAGCTTAAAAGCAAAAGTTTAGTTTGAAAAGAATGTGCAGGAAGGCTTGAAAAGCATGTTAACACACGGTAATGTAGGCTGGAGTTCATTATCTGGCATGCAGATACACACCCAGGAACCTGGAAACTTACTGAATTATAAAAACATTTAAAAACAAACATGTTTCATTGATATATTTACAAAAATGAATATTAGGAACTATATTTATCAAACATTATACTGGGCAAGTAGTAAAAATTGTTTCTTGGCAAATGAAATGTGAAAAGTCACTTCTGCCGAAAAAGCCTTAACGTCAACTGACAGATATTTTTTGATTGTTATTTCTTATTTAAAACAAACAAAAAGAATAAGGCGGTGTTACTGTTTGGTAAAATGGGTTATTGTATGGTATTTTATTATATTTATTATATTTTATCATTATATTAAAAAAAAGTTAGAACTGTAGAATTTATTGTCATATGTTTTTATATTACTGTTTTTATATATATTTTTAACTATTTTTCAAGGCTGCATTTTTAAAAAGATGAAATTGTCCAGAAAGCTGTTACAAATGAAATTTCTTATTGTTTTAAACTTGTGTAAACAAGGCTGAAACTCCGCCTGATCGAAAAATTCTAGCACGACTGGAAAATCGGCCCGAAAAGGGGAGAAATATTACAGTACAGTGTATGCCCGGCTTAAAACAGTGGTGTCCAGATTGAGTGGTAAGGGCCGCTATATGTCATGTTGAAAATGTATTTCAAGAAAGAAAAACAGCAACAGAGGATTAAAAAGCTAAGCTGAGTCCGAAGGAACGAGGAAAAAGCAGCTTCCTCAAATTGGAGTGGAGTGAAAGCTACAAGTACCCCTCAAGTGAAGTTAAGATACACAAAAAAGTACTTAAGTAGAGTAATCAAGTAAATGTACTTTGTTATTTTTCACCAAAGCACAAACCACATTCAAAGGAAAAATGTTGCGAATTAATAAAAGCAGTAGCTGGAAGAAGCAGTTCTAAGGCTAAGTTCACACTGCAGCCCGAAGTGACCCAAATCCCATTTTTTTGCCCATGCGACCTGGATTCGATCTTGTAATAATAAGTGTAAAAAACAAAAGATCTGATTTTTTTCCAATCCCACCCAGGCCACTTTTTGGCTATGTGGTCCTGAATCCCATACACCCGACTTTTTCAAATGCTTACCTGTGCTCCGAAATCCACCAGGTCGCATTCATCCGTAACCTGAACATCATTAATAGCCTAATAAAGCGTCACAATTCTGCTAGTCGCCAGGAGACCATCCTGATCTCGCAAACTTTCAAGGTTTCACTCGCAGATCAGTCTGGAGACTCTCCGTTGAAGAAAATTTGGAGCCGTTCACCAAACGAACGTCCAATCAGCGTTGGCTTTGAGGCGGGTTGAGGTGTGACGCAACGAGAAGCGCGACAGTTCAGTCTAAAGAACATGGCGGCTTCAGCCGATGAAACTAGCGTTAGCGTGGCTATCGAGCAAGTTTTATCGGAATTACACAGTATTTCTTCACTGAAATATAATATCCTTTGCCAACATGTTGCTTATTTGCTGAGCTAACGAGCCTTTACCTGCAGCAGCAAGAGTAGCCTGGCTTGTGGTTGTGTATTCGTCGTCGCTCTGTTAGTACGTCATATGCTTCGTTGATCTGATTGGTTTATTTGGCCTGTCTATCACCAACATAGGCCAATCAGCTAACCAGTATTTTCGGCCCTTCCCAAAATTTCTTCAACGGAAGGTTTCCAGATGGATATGCGGAGCAAATCCATCTGGCGGAGTCAGGTTACAATTCTGCATCTTGCTACCCAGAAGCGGCAAGAAAAACAACCATGGCGGATGATGATGATGCGGAGAGCAGTATTTATGTTTAACCATGTGAAAAGATTGTGTTTTTATGGTTGGAAAAGATCGCTAGATGCGCGCCAGCACTACCATCCATGTTTACTTCTGTAAACACAGAGCATGCTGGCCTGTGGCGTCATCATGTACTGCCTGCAGGACACTTGCGTTATTATGACTGCGAAGTTCAAATAGGAGATCACATACAAATCGCATATATTTGGAAATATGAACAGCAACGCAAAGAAAAAAATCGGATTTCACAAAAAAAAAAATCGGAATTGAGCATCAAGGCCTGCAGTGTGAACGTAGCCTAAGATCCAGAAGTAAAGAACCTCTGTCTTCTATGTGCTGCATGGAGTCCTAGTTTTAGCTCCAATCATTTTACGTTTCAGAAAATGGAATTATCAGTTTTAATGACTGTTAGCAATGGAGACTAATGCTCATAAAGAACTGTGTAGTTCTAGTTACTGGATGTCAGAGGCAACCAAAGAGGACTCAACTCAGTCAGCTTTAATGCACTTCTGCACAATAATTTAGAGAAACTGACAAAAATGACAAAAAACATGTAGAGCAACTAGTTTAGCTGCTAGGCATAGAACAAAGGGTAGAACGCTTGACACAACTGACAAAGGGAGGAAGGCTGCAGAGAGAGAGGCTGAAATAGGTGAGGCAATTGGCAACAAGACACAGGTGAGCATTGTCAGGAAGGCTGATTAAAGGAGAATCCCAGGAAGTGAAGGAGTCTGAAATGAGAACAGAAATTACTGCGACAAAATAAAACAGGAAGTTCAAAAAAAAACAACTGAGCCAGACACAAAATGACAAAAGTGAAAGAAAGAAGCAAATCAGCAAAGCTGCATGTAACTAGTTACTACTTTCAAATAGTAACTTGTTTAGTTAGTTGGTTATTTTCACCAAATATAATGAGTTACTATTTAAAATAAAAATTCTAAACTATGTATTAATGACACAATACAAAACAAAATACATTTTAAAGGTCAGGCCAGCAAATAATTTAAAATAAATAAAAGTACTAAACTTAACACACACTCAAAATGCATTATTACAGAAGTACCAGACCGCTAATGTATACATCTAACCAAGTTTTACAATCCTAAATATGACTTAAAAGAATTTTTGATCTTGTAATGAGATTGAAATACAATGCAAGCAGATTAAAGTGATCTGGTAGGGCAGTAAAACAAGATCAGAACAGAATCAAAATCTTAGATTGGAAGACATGATTAATTGGAAACTTTTTGCAGTCTTTTAACCAGACTAAACACACAGCTGCTTATTAAAGGTATGGTGGAGGATTGCTCTTATTCTGGGTGGTCCGCATAATTGTCAATCATTCTGGCAATATGTTTACATAAGGGCTTCCTACCTGCTCATCCTCATTTTCACTTAGCAAGTCTGAGGTAGTGGAAAAATTGCAAATCTTCTTTTGAAAGTAAGCTTGTATGAGCGATGCAAACAGCAAATTTGGAACAGAGCGTGCACGAGGACACATGGACTCGTGTATGCTCTCGCACATGTTTAAAAGAAAAGTTCGGTCACATTCAGAATACAAACTCCTGAAAGTACTTTAGGTGAGAAATTATTACATACTTTTCAATAAATTATAAGTCTTTTTTAATTAAGAGTAATTTTCATGGTGAATGTGCTTTACTGGAGGCATCCATGTTTGTCAAAACCAACACTACTGCCACCTACTGGTTAGTGACGTCACGGTGCGGTGATCGGCTGTTGATCAAGTCCCAGTGCTGCAATATCTGGTGTTTGTCTAGCGCGTATTATCCATGATGGTGACGACCAGTGCACTATGCAAAGCAGAGAGTAATGGATTAATGACATGCTTTTTCTCTGGGCAGAAGTTCGATGGCAAATCCTCCCTCTTCAAGTAGGCGATCCAACGATGAACCCGTCCGCGGAGGATCAGGAATCGGAATGTGAAATAACTAACTTTTTTTTTTTTACCCGATGTATTCCAGCATTCAGCTGCCATGCACGTGGGCATTGTCAGTTCAACTATAAGCTCTGGTGAATTTCAATGGTGAAGTCCTCACTGGAAATCTTCAATAATTGTTGTTGATTGCAGATGTGTCTAGTAGTTCCCATTGATTTAGCTTGTAAGGCGGCAGGAGGGAATGGCGCTAGGCTTAATAGGTTTTTTTTCAAAAATGCATGAAAATCCTGTACTATACCTTTAAGTAGTCAACTGGAGAAGAATATCCCACTATTATCTTACCTGCTCACTGACTTTTATCTTTACAGTAATTTGCAGCCATTCCTCTTTTCTTTTTGTCCTCTCATCTTCCACTCACGGCTGTCAGCTGCTCTACATGTCTTTTACCTCAGAAACAGAAAGGAGAAGACAATTGATGTTTCTGCTTTTCCCAAAATGCTCCTGCTCAGTCTGCAGGGGCTTCAGCAAGGCAGAGGCAAGGCACTTATTGACTCTACCCAGTCAGTTAGTTGCACATTATGATTTAAAACAAAAATGTATTTACAGACCAGGACCTGAGCCATGTTCCTCCTCCTGAGTCTGAGGTCCTACCTGTAGTTAGAAATCAACTCAAACTTCTAACAGGTTTAACATTGAAGACTTTATCTTTAGAGGCCGACTGACATTTCTGCTGCTAGGAGTAAAGAGGAGCTTTAATCTGCAGAGGAGCAGGCAGCTACTTTTGATCAGAACCTGAGCCCAACTGCAGGAGGTTCCTCAGAAACTCTTCATCCTGACTGAAACCCAGTAAGGGGAAAGTCTTCGTGCTGCTCTGCTGTTTCACTGACCAACATCTTCAATCAAGGAGGATCCCATCCTTGTTTCCTGCCAGGCGGCTGCTTACAGATCAGCACAGCAGGGAGCTACACCATGTGTGTGTGTTAACATGACTGTGCGTTAATGAGTGGGTGGCCATGAATATCCCGTCTAATTAGAGGTTTATTTCTTGATCTGGCTTTGGAGAATGACTCATCTTTGTGTTTGTGCATGCACGTGTGTGTGTGCACAAAACCCAGCTGGAGTTCTTCTATCCCTCCATCTTCATCATCATCATCATCACCTTCATCCTTATCTTCTTCTACTCTCAAACTCTTTGCAACCGTCAGGTCAAATTCTGGCTCAGTTCTCATTCATTCTGCAGGTCGTTAATTCAGGCAGCTGATCGCTGTTTGGAACAGCCTCCTCTCTGCCTACTGGGTTGGACCGGGGTGGTACCAGTCAGGAACAGTTTAGGTGTTGCTGTGGTTACAGAAGCTGCACACAGACGGCTGTGTTGATTCGTCAGTGCGGAGTGTGGGAGTTTAACACCAAACTGTGTTTCTGTTAGTGTGAGGAACTGATGTGTGAGAACAGGGAGAACAAAAGCTTCACAAATACGGAACACAGTGGAGAACAACAACTCGGATCATAACCCGGAACGGAACTCCACACTTAAAACCAAGGATGTCAACAAATAAAACAGAAAGGAGAACTAGATATTTCACAAAAATATGACACAGACAACAACTGAACAGAATCTAGAACTTAGAAGATAAACTAATAAGCTATTAATTAACAAAACACAGGA
Organism: Cyprinodon brontotheroides; assembly: GCA_018398635.1. NCBI lineage: Eukaryota > Metazoa > Chordata > Actinopteri > Cyprinodontiformes > Cyprinodontidae > Cyprinodon > Cyprinodon brontotheroides. Next base: position 36,285,997 of record JAGKQL010000031.1, on the reverse strand, counting down.
AACCTAAAGAAATGAATATATCAAATGTACAGAAGGAAAAGTTCCGTCTCTTATTATTGTCACCTAATAAGAACTTGAAGCACAATAAGTTCTGACACAGAGGAATAAAACAGGTTGCTTTCTATTTTTGCTTAGACCGGGTCTACAGAGAGTGCCAGTCTAATGGAACCTGGGCCCCCCGGGGAAACTACAGTCAGTGCACCGAGATCATCGTCCTGGTGAGATTTATCAAGCACCATCACACTAACCAGTCACCAAACTGGCCAATCACGCAATAACTAATAACAATGCTGAGAAATTACACACTGACCATAGCTCACACTGACCAATTAGGCACTGATTAATCCAGTACTGACTAATCAAAAACACTGACCAGTCAAGCACTGACTAATCCAGTACTGAGTAATCAAACACTGACCAGTCAAGCACTGACCAATTCAGTACTGACTAATCAAACACTGACCAGTCAAGCACTGGCTAATCTAGTACTGACTAATCAAACACTGACCAGTCAAGCACTGACCAATCCAGTACTGACTAATCAAACACTGACCAGTCAAGCACTGGCTAATCTAGTACTGACTAATCGAAAACACTGACCAGTCAAGCACTGACCAACCAAGTACTGACTAATCGAAAACACTGACCAGTCAAGCACTGACCAATTCAGTACTGACTAATCAAACACTGACCAGTCAAGCACTGACCAATCCAGTACTGACTAATCAAACACTGACCAGTCAAGCACTGACTAATCCAGTACTGAGTAATCAAACACTGACCAGTCAAGCACTGACCAATCCAGTACTGACTAATCAAACACTGACCAGTCAAGCACTGGCTAATCTAGTACTGACTAATCGAAAACACTGACCAGTCAAGCACTGACCAACCAAGTACTGACTAATCGAAAACACTGACCAGTCAAGCACTGACCAATCCAGTACTGACTAATCAAACACTGACCAGTCAAGCACTGACCAATCCAGTACTGACTAATCAAACACTGACCAGTCAAGCACTGACCAATCCAGTACTGACTAATCGAAAACACTGACCAGTCAAGCACTGGCTAAACTAGTACTGACTAATCAAACACTGACCAGTCAAGCACTGACCAATCCAGTACTGACTAATCAAACACTGACCAGTCAAGCACTGACTAATCCAGTACTGAGTAATCAAACACTGACCAGTCAAGCACTGACCAATTCAGTACTGACTAATCAAACACTGACCAGTCAAGCACTTGCTAATCTAGTACTGACTAATCGAAAACACTGACCAGTCAAGCACTGACCAATCCAGTACTGACTAATCAAACACTGACCAGTCAAGCACTGACTAATCCAGCACTGAGTAATCAAACACTGACCAGTCAAGCACTGACCAATCCAGTACTGACTAATCAAACACTGACCAGTCAAGCACTGACCAATCCAGTACTGACTAATCAAACACTGACCAGTCAAGCACTGACCAATCCAGTACTGACTAATCAAACACTGACCAGTCAAGCACTGGCTAATCTAGTACTGACTAATCAAACACTGACCAGTCAAGCACTGACCAACCAAGTACTGACTAATCGAAAACACTGACCAGTCAAGCACTGGCTAAACTAGTACTGACTAATCAAACACTGACCAGTCAAGCACTGACCAATCCAGTACTGACTAATCAAACACTGACCAGTCAAGCACTGACCAATTCAGTACTGACTAATCAAACACTGACCAGTCAAGCACTGACCAATCTAGTACTGACTAATCAAACACTGACCAGTCAAGCACTGGCTAATCTAGTACTGACTAATGAAACACTGACCAGTCAAGCACTGACCAATCCAGTACTGAGTAATCAAACACTGACCAGTCAAGCACTGACCAATCCAGTACTGAGTAATCAAACACTGACCAGTCAAGCACTGACCAATCCAGTACTGACTAATCAAACACTGACCAGTCAAGCACTGGCTAATCTAGTACTGACTAATCAAACACTGACCAGTCAAGCACTGACCAACCAAGTACTGACTAATCGAAAACACTGACCAGTCAAGCACTGGCTAAACTAGTACTGACTAATCAAACACTGACCAGTCAAGCACTGACCAATCCAGTACTGACTAATCAAACACTGACCAGTCAAGCACTGACTAATCCAGTACTGAGTAATCAAACACTGACCAGTCAAGCACTGACCAATTCAGTACTGACTAATCAAACACTGACCAGTCAAGCACTGGCTAATCTAGTACTGACTAATCAAACACTGACCAGTCAAGCACTGGCTAATCTAGTACTGACTAATGAAACACTGACCAGTCAAGCACTGACTAATCCAGTACTGAGTAATCAAACACTGACCAGTCAAGCACTGACCAATCCAGTACTGAGTAATCAAACACTGACCAGTCAAGCACTGACCAATCCAGTACTGACTAATCAAACACTGACCAGTCAAGCACTGACCAACCAAGTACTGACTAATCGAAAACACTGACCAGTCAAGCACTGGCTAAACTAGTACTGACTAATCGAACATTGACCATCAAGAACTGACTAATTGAACACTGACCAATAACCACAGAGCATTTTTTCATAATATTTCTACAACTTTATTTTTTCTCAAATTAATCTCTCAACTGGCTAAATTAATATATTTGTCAAAACATGTTAAAATGGTCTAAACTGGTACATACTGGTACACGTGTCCAGATTAAAGCCTGGGTCAGAACCAACAAAACCTGGAGTCCACACAAAGAAGCTGGGACTGAGGTGAAAAATAAAGCATGAGCTAGAACCTTAAGGTACAGTACGCCCACAGAGGGCGTTTGCAACTGGGAATATGGAGGTAACAGGTCTTTATTCCACTGTGGGGCTGTCTGTTGACGCAACAGAAGGCATTGCTAAAGGAGATGGTATTGAGGCTGTAGAACGTTCTCCAGGAGGGTTAATGATCTTGTGACCAGGAGGTGGCTTTGTCAGTGTCAGGTAATTTCTTTTGCTTATCTTTAGTCTTGGTGCTCCATTTTAAATAGAGCTTATCAGAATATCTCTGAGTTTCTCTGTCATTTACCTGCAGGTCTATCCTATAAAACTTTTTGCCCTTACTTTGATGGTGCTGAAGTCAATGTTCTGCTACGTTCTTCACATCGCATTGCTTTGCTGATACAAACACTTTGAATCATTGTTAACTGTGTTGGAACAGATGTTCGACTCTTAAATGATGTGCTTCAAAGATTTCTTGTTTATATCCAATTTATTAATGAGTCATGCCACAGCAAGCACACAAATCAACATATACATTAAAGGAATAGTACACCCAAAACATGATTAGCCTTCATTTTCTACTCACCCCCATGCTGAACAACACTCTGGAGTACTTTTTGATATCTCAAATGCATCTTGGAGATCTGGGAGGCTTCTTGCTGTCTGCTGACATTCAAATAATGGAGGTCTATGGCGCCGAGGCAGAAAGGTCCATAAAAGTCCACAAACAACGTGTCAATATTCCTCCATACTGCTTTCGTCCAATGTATTCCAAGTGTCCTGAGTGGGTAGCGTCCATAATTTACTCGAAACAAAAGTCATTTAGAATGCTTTTAGAGCATAAACAGTAGTGTATAGGATTTCCATTGGTTTGGTCATCTGGTTTGGTCTGCCACTTTTCAACGCCGACAGACCAAACCAGATGAAAGTCTTTATTCAGCGTCTGCTCTGCCAATAATGCAAAAGCGTAGAAGAAGAAATGTGCTGTTTACCTGTGCAAAGAAAGAAACAACGAAGAAAAATGTCTGAGGACTTCAGTGTTGAGGAAGAGCATGAGTTCTTTGCTGAGCTGAATGCGCACTTTCATCTGGTTCGGTCTGCCGCGGTTTCCGTGAGACTTCGTGAGCGGCGCTTTCAGGAAATCTATACACTACTGTTTATGCTCTAAAAAACATTCTAAAATGACTTGCGTTTTGGGGATAAATTCTGGATGCTACCCACTCAGAGGACACTTTGGAATACATTGGACGCAGCAGTATGGAGGAATATTGACACTGCTTTTTTGGACGGACTTTTATGGACCTTTCGCCTCGGCCATTTTAGCGCGACCTCCATTATTTGAATGTCCCAGCAGACAGCAAGAAGCCTCCCAGATCTCCAGATGCATTTGAGATATCAAAAAAGTACTCCAGAGTGTTGTTCAGCATGGGGGTGAGTAGAAAAATGAAGGCTAATCATGTTTTGGGTGTACTATTCCTTCAAACTTGTTCTCAAAACAAGGTTTAATAAAGTGTGTTTGCACAATAACTGATGGCAAATTCATCTTTAGCTCTTACTTTGTGTGATTGGACATATAAGTTTGTATTTCATGTGAAGTGTTATTCTACAGTAGTAACACCTCAGCAATTCTTCGGCATTACCAGTGTTGTTTTTGTCAAGGATCGCAAAATTATTTCGTGGACGCTCCTGTTTTTAATGACGATAATGAAAACTGACAATCTAAATGTGGATCTTTGTTGACGAAACCTTGACGACTCATGGGTGTGAGTTTTCGTTAACAAGACGAGAGGAGGCTAAATAAAAATGTTAGTGGGCGGTAATCAGACTTTAAAATGCATCTTTGTTATGTAGTTGACGAAAACCCAACAAAAACTGTCACAAGGACTAAAATATGACTAAAACTAATAATAGTTTTCATCCTGAGGACTAAGACTAAATCTAAGATGGCTGTCAAAAACAACACTGAGCATTACAGAACCATACATGAGAAATCACACACTAAAAACAGACACCAGTCCAAGTACCACATTTGTTTTTCCTATTTTGACCCCCACCTCGGACTCTCTGATCACATCTCCATCCTGATGGTCCCTGCATACCACCCACCACTGCACCGCCCCAAACCCACACAGAAGACCATCACTGTGTGGCCCAGCGACGGAGACTCGGTGCTGCAGGACTGCTTTGGCTGCACAGACTGGCAGATCTTCAGGGAGGCTGCTGAGACTGAGGGCGAGCTGGATCTGGAGGACTATACATCTTCTGTCCTCGGGTATATCAGCAAGTGTGTGGAGGACGTCACCACCACCAAGACCGTGACCTGCTACCCGAATCAGAAACCCTGGCTGAATGCAGAGGTGCGGTCTCTGCTGAAAGCCAGGGATGCTGCCTTCAGGTCTGGCGACCCACAGGAGCTCAGGAGGGCTAGAAGAGAGCTGACTGCAGGAGTAAAGAGGGCAAAAGCTTCATATGCTCAGAAAATCCAGGGACACTTCAACTCCCAGGATCCACGGAGCATGTGGAAGGGCATTAAGTGCATCACTGATTACAAAACCAGTGACACACAATGCGCTAAAGACCCCTCTCTGCCTGAAGCCCTCAACGAGTTCTACGCCCGCTTTGAGGACCATGACACTCCACCCAGTACCAGACTCGCCCCCCCACCTGGAGAGGTGCCACTCAGTGTGACGCCAGCAGAAGTGAGGAGGACCCTGAAAAGGATCAACCCGCGAAAAGCTGCTGGCCCGGACAACATCCCCGGACGGGTTCTGAGGGACTGTGCTGATCAGCTCTGCGAGGTCCTAGCAGACATTTATAATGTCTCCCTTTCTCAAGCGGCTGTTCCCGCCTGCCTGAAGACCGCCACTATCATCCCGGTTCCAAAGAGCTCCACAGTAATGGGTCTGAATGACTATCGGCCAATAGCCCTCACGCCGATAGTCACAAAGTGCTTTGAAAGACTGGTAATGACCCACATCAAAGCCTCCATCGACGTCACTGTGGACCCTCACCAGTACGCCTACAGGAAGAACCGCTCCACAGAAGATGCCATTTCTTCTGTGGTCCACACTGCTCTCACCCACCTGGAGCGGAAGGACTCCTACGTCCGTCTGCTGTTTGTGGACTTCACATCTGCTTTCAATACAATAATCCCTCAGACCCTAATAACTAAACTCTCCTCACTTGGACTGAGCATTTCACTTTGCAACTGGGTCCTGGACTTCCTGACCAACAGGCTGCAGTCTGTGAAGATCCATAACATCTCCTCCTCCACCACAGTCCTCAGCACTGGCTCTCCACAGGGCTGTGTGCTGAGTCCCCTCCTGTTCACGCTGCTCACATATGACTGCTCTCCTCTCCATCCTGGCTGTCATATTGTGAAGTTTGCAGATGATACAGCAGTGGTTGGAAACATCACAAACGGTGATGAGTCCAGCTACAGACAGGAGGTGGAACACCTGGAGGGCTGGTGCAGAGAAAACAACCTCTGCATCAACGTCAAGAAAACGAAGGAGATGATTGTGGACTTCAGACGGAGCAGACACGCCCATCTCCCCCTGCTTGTCGGAGGATCTGCGGTGGAAGTTGTCTCCAGCTACAGGTACTTGGGTGTGCACCTGAGCAACAACCTCACCTGGAGCAACAACACTTCCGCTCTGGTCAAGAAGGCGAATCAGCGGCTCTACTTCCTCAGGCGGCTGAAGCGTGCAGGACTGGGGAGCTCAGTCCTCATCTCTTTCTACAGATGTGTGGTGGAGAGCGTGCTGTGCTCCAGCATCAACGTGTGGTACGGTAGCTGCTCTGCTGCAGACAGGAAAGCTCTGCAGAGAGTAGTGAAGGCTGCACAGAGGACTGTTGGAGTCAACCTCCCCACCACCACAGACATCTACACCTCCAGATGCAGGAAAAGGGCCTCCTGCATCATGAAGGACCCCACTCACCCAGCACACTCACTTTTTGTCCCGCTACCCTCAGGCAGGAGGCTGCGGAGCATCAAATGCAGGACAACCAGACTGAGAAACAGCTTCATACCAGAAGCTGTGAGACTCTCAAACTGTCCCTAACAATAACTTGTATTTGCAGTCTACACTCAGACACTTTAAAATGTTGCACTGCCAAATTTATCTTTAATATACATTTTATTCTCTACTTCTTGTTTTTATATATCTGTAAATGTTTTTTTTCTATATAAAATCTGATATTGTAGCTAGTTTTTATAAATTATTTTTTTATATTCGGATGTAACTGAGGCCGTGACGCTCAATTTCGTTTACCTCATCTAACACGTGATGTGAATGACAATAAAGTCTCTTGAATCTTGAATCTTGAATTTATCTATCTCAATAGAACTGTCTTAATTAAAACTGTCTGAATTAGCCAATGAAGAAACCTGCCTTAAACTGTGAAGAAAGTCCTATTTTCTGATAAAAATAGCTAACACCCAAATACTCATCCACTAGAAATTTGAAATGTTGTTGTTTGATCAGCAATGACACAGTGTCACACAGGAGAAACGGCAGCAAAATATAAAGGATCTCAGGGAGTCCTAGAAGATCAGTCCATGATATCAACTAAAATAATTGCCATAGAAAGTCAACATATTGGAACTATTATTTTTGGTATAAATAATTTTAATAACTGAGTAAGTAGTGACACATCTGTTTAACAAAAAATATATATATTTTGACAATGAATAATGCATCAAGTAATGAACCATTAGGGAAAGCACTGGGTTGGAAGGCGTCATTGCGTCTTGAAGCTTCTTTTGGCCAGCACTAACTAAGCCAGGGAAAAATACACATGACGATCAAAGCAATGGAAGAGAAACCATAGAATCGAGGGAACTGCACAGGAAGAGTATACATGGGAGACCAAACAAAGACTGGTGTAATCCAGCTGATAGGGAGCAGGTGTGGATCGAAGCAACTAGATAGGAAAGCCAGGAAAGGAGTATCTGGCACAAGGAGGGCAAGAGAGAGCAACACAAAAACACAACACTGCTTAAATATAAGCAGAGATAGCAAAAGTACTCACTTTCCGTACTTGGAGTAAAAGTACAGATACTTGTGTTAAAAAAATACTCTGGTAAAAGTGGAAGTACTGATTAAACTTCTTTACTCAAGTAAAAGTAACAAAAGTACAGGCTTGTAAATTTACTTAAAGTATAAAAGTAAAAGTAGAAACCACTTTTTTCATGCCGTTGCCTACATTTTAAATGGATGTCTGCCAATAGGACTAGATCTCCGTTGTGTTCATTTTCAAATCATCTCGTCGTCCATGCTACTATGCTAACGCCACCGCCACCAAGCTGCAATGATTTGCCGCGAATGAATACCGCCCGAATCTGTCGATTCATCTTGTAGTGGTGCGTCAAATGCAACGTAGATTCCCATCCAATTAGATTGAATTTGGTATTGATGGCGTGAAAAATAATAGCGGTAACTCCATTGAAATGATTCAAAACTAAAGTAACGAGACAATTTTTTTAAATGTAAGGAGTAGAAAGTACAGATATGTATGTAAAAATGTAAGGGAGTAGAAGTAAAGAGTAAGCCATAAAATATAAGAGCAGTAAAAAGTAAAAGTAAAATAATCAGAAAAATCTACTTGAGTACAGTAACGAAGTATTTGTACTTAAGATTTCCCATCTCTGAATATAAGTAGAGAACAACAACAATAACAGAAAATGGAAAAGAAACAAATTACCAAGAAAACACAGAATGAAATAAATAGAAATGTAAATAAACACCTCAAAAAGAAACTTCTAACCAAAAAACACATAAGCAGGTTTCATATATATATATATATATATATATATATATATATATATATATATATATATATATATATATATATATATATATATATATATATATATATATATATATATATATATATATATATGTATAGGAAAGGAGGGGCAACAAAAGAGTAACATGGGGAATACAATACTGCTGGAAAGAACTAATATGGACAAAAAAAGGCTTAAGCAGCTAATGACTGAGAAACAGAAATCTAGAGCATGAGGAAGGGACTGGAGAAATATAGATAAATGATCTGCATTCAGAAAACAATAACTAAATATAACAGACAAACATAAACTATATAACAGGAATGCTGAAAAGAGAATTACTCTAATAAACACAAAGGAAAGGTAAAGAATAAGTAATTTAAAAAATGATAAAAATCCTAACAGTACCATTGGATAAAATTAATCAAAGTAAAACCCAAAATGAAAACCTATGATGTCGTTGGACTTAAGAGAGAACTCAGAACCAGTTTTCTTACATGCAGGAGGTGAAGAAGGCCACATCATCATCATTGCTGCTTTAGAGATTCACACAATCTTTCCTTTGTTTACTCATACATAAGCTACACTTTTTTAGATTGATCAAATTGGGGCCGGACTATTCGTTTTTCTTCCTATACCGTAGATGGATGTTGGTGTTTTTTCATGGACTAACAGGCAGCAAATTACCATAGGTCATCAATGATGCTGAGGAATGTTATTGTCTTCAGTTGCCATGACAACACATCATTTTTTACTTTAAACCATAAATAGAAGAAAATAAAGGACTAGCAGATGAATCCTCTATTTCTGAACAGAGCTGAAACATGGAATGTGTGTGATCACAGTTTGGACTTAAGCCTGTTGATCAGAGGGGATGGATCAAGACCACAACCAGGTGGTACTCTGGACTTTTGTTTGGACCTCAGAATTCTGAAGCCGGAGTTCTGTCAGATCAGGATACCCTGTCAGACTAGCATACCTATAGTCCAGGGGTCACCAACGTGGTGCCCGTGGGCACCAAGGGGCCCTCAGCATCTTTTGAAAACAGAACAATTCACCAGTGGACTAAATCTGAAATGTTATTTTGATGGGGCGACAAATGGCGCTGGATGGAGGAGTTTGCCCTGTAACTCTGTAGCTGGGTTGACGGTTCAAAACCCCTCCGACCCTCTAACATTATCGCTGTGTCCTGGGCAAGACACTTCACCTGCATTGTCTACTGATGGTGGTCAGAGGGCCCGGTGCCTGCCAGTCAGTCAGCTCGCTTCTGTCAGTGAGCCCCAGGGCGTGTGGGCTACAATGTAGCTTGCCACCATCAGTGTGTGAGTGTGTGTGTGAATGGGTGAATTTAAATGAATGTAGTAAAGCGCTTTGGTCAAGTCTCCTAACTTGAATAAAGGGCCTATATAAGTACATGCCATTTACCATTTACCATTTTTTACTGAAGCTCTTATTTTGAAGCATTTATGAAGCATTTTATCATATCAATAAATTAGAACATTTGAGGATTTATATGGATTTCATAATGAGAATATCTAAAAGCAAATTAAAAATGAAAAGAAACAATAAAAATATGTTTATTATCTATGAAGTTCAGGTGAACGCTGACTCCTCTAGTTCATAGGTCAGTATTGGTAGCCCGTAATATGACTCAGTACCCATAAAGTAGCCCTCAGCCTTAAAAAAGTTGGTGACCCCTGCTATAGTCAATGCGCATGTGCAAGACGTCAGATTTGCATTTATCCCTTTAGTTTTGTAAGAAAAATAGACTTTAAACTACCTCATTGGGTGTGTATCCCTTTAGTCATGTACAAAAAAATATATATAATTTAAGGTGAGATCGTCATACGCTTAAAAAACAAACAAAAATTAAGTAATTAGATACTTTTTTCGAACATAACTAAAAGGTAAACTAAAGGGATAAACGGGTATTGACTATGTTAGTCTGACCGGGTATACTCATATGACAATACTGGTTTAAATTCGCCTTGTTCAGTACCTGGGTTAGTGGGCTTTCATGGACAGAAACAGGTTAAGCCTGGTTCATATGATTCTGCTGTTTTTTTGCCCCAATCTTCCCCCTCCAAGAGGCCCAGATTATTGTAATAGATTGAAATATAACTTAATAAAATATTCCCACTATGTATGGTGTTTTAAGAGACTGCTCTGACTGCAAACCGAGGAAATCCAACATGTTGGATTGTCTTGGCCCGTTTTGCTAGTATTTGCGGTGTTCCCAAAGTGCAGATGGGGACGGGTCCTGTTTTAACGTGATGTGTAGCCAATCAGAAAGCATTTCTGGAGGAAAATAACACAACAACTCACCAGTGAGCAAGTAGACCCCTGTTCTCTCTAATACTTTCCTTAGTTTTTTTTTCCTATTTCAAAATAAGTCGACAAACCATCTCTATTTCTTTTTCCTCCTTGGTCAGGGTTATTTACTCTCAAATCACGTTTGATTTTGAGAAGTTTTGTAAATTTTCATGTCTGACATATCAAACATTCTAGGACCAAACCTGTTATATCTGTAAATTTTAGATCATGTTGGGTGTCTTAGGTTTTAAAACTCAGTTTAAAATGTTTCCATGCAAACCAGGCTTTAAGCTACTTAACACTTCAAAACGTCTTTATTCTGTTGAGAACATTTCTGTCAAACAGATCTGAACAAACATCCAATCCTTTAAACACACACCTACACACACGGACACACAAACCCACAGAGGGAAAAAAACGATCTGAACCAATCAGAGCTCAGAGTGAGAACAAGGCTGAGATCCAAACATCAGCGTGAAACAGGGGGGACCATCTGGACCTTCTCACTGTGGCGTCACTGTGTGTGTTGTACAGTGTGTGTGTAAAGCTTTAGGTCTTTTTCATTTTGAGAAAGCTTTGATGTGTCCTGCAGGGATCAGATGTTGGCCCAGGCGGACTCCTCAACATGGGCGACTCCAGGTGTGGACAGTTCACTGGTGCTCTCAGAGACATGAAGGCCACCATGGGTGTGTCCATGTGTCGTCTCTCTGCCCTACTGATCCAATCTGTTTCCTTCTTCCTGCTGTCTTCTGATTGGATGGCAGAACTGGCTGTCAGCCATCCACAGCTCTGTGGTCAACAAAATGGAAAGATTTTACACAGGCCTACTTGTCTCTGCTGATGGTTATCAGACCTAACACTGATCTGTTGCTAAAGTCTCTGGACCCATATCTAATGCTCATATTTCAGTTGAAACAATTCCTACCTAAGCTGAAGGACTGCTGTCTGTCTTTTTCTCTGGGATAAGATCATTTACTGTGATTCAGTCTAAACTTAAATGTTTTGATGAAACTATAACCAACTTTAGCTGCAAGCAGCATTAGACGGTCCTCAAGCCTTGGTGTTGCTTTCGCCAGTGTGGGGTTCACGGACTTCGAACACTCTTAAAACCAGATTGTCCCACAAATCACAAGTGTGAAACGTCACTGCTTGTAACCTTGAAGGTGACATTTAGTCACCTTCGGTTAAGGTCTGTTATGATTCAGCAAGGAGTTGGGTCAAAATCAGACCTTGTTTCTGGGAGTTGCTCTAGCTTCCTCCTTCATAAAAAGAAAATGTGAGGCTGTAATCCCAATGAATACAGACATTTACCTTCAATAACAAGTGACCTCTTGTTGTTGGGTAAAGATAAAGGGATGAAAAGAACTGCTTAAAAATGTAGAGGAATGCACTATGATGACACAGGGTATGTTTAGATTTATGAATATGTGTCGTGGCATCTAGAACTTTAAAATATTTCAAATAGTGCTGTGAATAAACTGTGGCAAAAACTTTCCGTATCCCCAGAACAGGGATAAAGATCAGCCCTTCCAAATCTGAGGCATGGTTCACAACCAGAAAAAGGCAAAAAGGTAAATTACCTTGGGGTCCTAAAGTTAGAGGAGAAAGAAGGGGGAGAGGAACAGATGAATCGGAGGCTGCTGTCCTAATCTGGATTACGCACCGGACTAGTGGTGAAGCCAAAAGACAAAGCTCTTGGTTTACTGTTTGGTCCACGTTCCTGGCCTTGACTCTGGTCATGAAATCCGGGTCTTTACCGAAAGAACAACATCACAAAAACAAATGGTTGAAACTAGCTGTCTTCGAGTGTGGCTGAGATAGTGTGAGGAGCTTGGCCTTTCATGAGATTCTCTGAGTAGAACCTCCTCTCCTCCGCATGGAGAGGAGTCAGCTAAGGTACTGCAGACATTTTAATGGCCTTCCTCAGGAGGTGTTTAAGGTAGGTCTCACCGGAAGGAGGCCCAGGGACAACCCAGTATCTGCTGGAGGGTCTACATCTCTTAGCTGGCCCAGGAACACCTCGGTCTTCATCCCGGAGGAGCTGGAGGTGGGGTTAAGAGGGAAGTCTGGGTGTCTCTGCTGAGACTTCTTTTCCACCAGCCCGGTCCCAGATAGGCACAAGATGAGTTTTCCTAGAATACAAACTGTCTGCTACTTTAGATCCCCTTGACTTGTGACCAAATTTACCTGGTTTCAAGTTGATATTTTCAAACATCCAGAAAGATTTTGCTCGAATCTGAGGACTTCAAATGACCAAAATGGTCTCACAATGGCCAGCTTATCATTTCTTGACGGAACTGAGTGCAAGGGACGCTTTGTAGGTCAAGTTTTGCATTCTGCACGTATACTGCCATTCAGGCGGCCCACATCTGCCAGATGTGAGTTCACTCAGTCGAAGGAAATTGTGGACAGGTCGACTTTTTAGTGAATGCACTAACAATAAAAGTTATAAGGCAATATTTTTATATATATATATATATATATATATATAGTATATATATATATATATATATATATATATATATATATGTTGGAGTATTTGTTGTTGTTATATATAGGTATATATATACATGTACAAGGGCTGTGCTTCCAAAAGAAAACCGGAGTAATTGAGATTAGAAAACGTAGCTGGAAGAAGTAAACACTGCATCTTCAATGGTCCTTGGCTTCACAGTTATGGCTTTGGTCTATTACTGCATAATTTAATGAAGAAATCAGTTTCAGTTGCATTCTGTAAGTCAGTTTATTATCCAATCACCGTTAACGAGCTCTGACAGCCTATTAGAGACAGATCGTAATGATAAATCAGTTCAATTCAATTAGAGACCAAAGTTAAATTAAGAAAACTGTTTATTTATAACCTGTCAATCAAACCAGTGAATAAACAAGTATCAGCCTTTAAAAAAAAACATAATTAAATTAGAAATTCAACCAGCTGAGTCCCTGTTTCTGGACTGAAGTCAGCCATCTTCTGTGTCATGTGACCTTTGTCACATCATCTTAGATTATAAGGAAACCAACAGCTATCAACTTCCCTTTCAGATATCTGCTCAGTTCTGAAGCTCCAGTTTGACCAATAGATTCCAAAGATTAAAGTTTGACACAAATTGATCCGGTTTGACATTAGATC
>JAGKQL010000031.1:36222543-36261471 GCA_018398635.1 Cyprinodon brontotheroides | reverse complement strand
TAGAAAATGAAGGCTAATCATGTTTTGGGTGTACTATTCCTTTAAGTATGAAAGGTGTGTACTTTTGACACCACTAAAAATATGCAAGATATTCAATATGATATTCATGGCCTGTAATCAAACCCATCATCTTGACATAATTCTAACTTCTGTATCGATCTCCTGTTTTTTCTGACTGGATCTATGGTTTGTTTTGTGTAGTTTAATTTGCAGTTTTTGTCGTCTCTGCAGGGGCTGGGAGGTGAGTCTGGTTCTGTACCCATCCACGGCGGAAGACTTAGTCTCTCAGTTTGTTCGACTCACTCTTACTCTGACCCTGGATCGGCAGGTATTTCCAACCACAACATTTCTTTCTCTTAGACTTTAACTAACTTTGTCATTTTGTATACAAAACAAAAATTCTTTGCATGCAGCTTGCAACAGTGTAATGATATTAGATTAGATTAAACTTTATTGCCATTACACAGGTACAGGTACAAGGCAACGAAATGCAGTTTAGGTCGAACTAGAAGTGCAAAAGCAGTTCAGCAAGTTCAGGATAAATAATGGTTCCATAAATACAGGACGTGGGTATTTCTACTGAATGAGTATAGAGATGAATACTATTATAAATAATGAATATAATATATAGATCACTAGTGTTATGAACTAAATTTACAGCTGGATATGTACTGAATATAATACACAGGTGGATATTACTATATTGCAGTTGGAGTAGGATAAACACAACTTATATACATTAGTAGTCATTCAAAATCCCCAATTTTCTTGATGGGCCCATTGGCTAGTCGCCTACATTTCTTTTTAAACATCTAAAATATTTTTTCTGTCATAATTTGTGGACATTAAGATCTAAAGAGAAGCGTTATCTCCTGGTCAGACCCTGTAATTCAGTGAAAAGTTGGAGTCAGAGTAAAAAAAAATATGTCCGCCCAGGAGAAGGCCAGTGGCTGGAAGTTGGAGGGGATGTTGCTGCCAGTCGGCTGAATTTTTACAGGGAAGGGCTGTTTTGAATGGCTGCTTCTGTAAAATGCAGCGGTAACCAGAATGAACCAATGTAGGAGAAAAAGAAACCAGTTTAAAATAATGGTTCAAAAAGGCATTGATATGAAAAAGTTCAGTACTGAGCAAAATAAATATGGTGCAAAATGCAGTAGAACATTGAGTTATGTCCTCCCTCCTTATTACCTCTCTCCATTCCATCCTACTGAGTTTGAGCAAAGATTTTATTCTGTAGACGTTTAGAGCGGCTGGAAACAACCGAAAAATCTAGAAGCTGTTATCGTCTCATTTACTTTGCTGCTATTTACCAATATGTGTTTGTCTGTTATCTGAAATCCAGCCAAACATTCAGGGCTGTGGTTATAACTTGGTGAAAAAGCACCAAATTTCTTTGGTAACTTTTAAGTGAAGGAGTAAAATGTTTTCCTGCTCTGTGAGGTTTTCTTTGTGTTTCGGTAAAAAGTGTTTCACAGCTTCCTCCTTCCTTCTGTTTTCAGTATCCCTCATCGTCTCCGGTCATCTCCATCCATAACCCCCGCGGGCTCTCTGACGATAAACTGAACAGGTGATAAACAGGTTTTCTGTTTATTCTGAATTTATTCACTCCATTCAACATTTTCATCATTAATTCCTAAACACATTCTGTTCTACAAACAAGTGAAAACGGAGCAGAAAGAAGAAAAATGTGAAAAATCTGCCCCTTTCTCAGTGATGACAAATACATTCTTGCGGCCATATACCTTACATTAAAAATATAAATGGCAAACCAGATATCATTCTCCTCATTGTTCACTGA
Source organism: Cyprinodon brontotheroides (assembly GCA_018398635.1). Taxonomy (NCBI): domain Eukaryota; kingdom Metazoa; phylum Chordata; class Actinopteri; order Cyprinodontiformes; family Cyprinodontidae; genus Cyprinodon; species Cyprinodon brontotheroides. The sequence continues at coordinate 36,259,673 of JAGKQL010000031.1, read as the reverse complement.
AAAGGGTATAAAACTAAAGATATTTTTACTTTTAAAAATGTATTTATAGTAAAGCATTATCTAAATCTTCATCCAAACTGTTGCTTAATTTTATTCCAGGAACTAAGAAGCAATTCAATTCACTTTATTTCTATAGCGCCAATTCACAACATGTCATCTCAAGGAACTTTCCAGTTCACCAGATTATAGAGTCCAATTAATTTCAAACTTTTCTATCTAAGGAAAACCAGCTGATTGCATCGACTCATTGACTCTTCAGCAATCCCTCACACTTTAAGCATGTCTTGTAGCGACAGAAAGAGAGGAAAAACTCCCTTTTTAACAGGAAGAAACCTCCAGCAGAACCAGGCTTCAGTGTGAGCGCCATCTGCTGAGGATTCACTAAGGGGTTCAAGTGCGAGACAGAAGCAGACATAGAAAAGAAGCATAGATACAAAAGGCAACTGTCAACCCAGCTCCACAGCCGGCCCGTCCCAGGAAACACACAGGCCAGGCAGGCGAAGCTCGGAGCCAGCTCACATGTCCAGAGGATAAAGAGAGCACATCCAGTTAGTCACAGTCGGAGAAACAGGGACTACACTGAAAAATAGGAAGCCAATCTCCAACATCTAGAAACAAAGATGTTAAGATAAGTTGAGCAGAGAGAGCAGAGCGTTAGGAGATTGAACTAACAGATTCTGCAGAATGGGAGAATAGAAGATAGAATGAGAATAGAGAATGATGAAAAAAGGGGGTCCCTATGTCCTCCAGCAGTCTAAGCCTATAGCAGCAGAACTATAGAGATAGCTCGGATAACCTGAGCCACTCTAACTAAACTTTATCAAAAATTAGGGATGCAGGATGGGATTTTGTACGATATCCGATATGCGATATTTTACAAAAACTCATGTAACCCGTGCCGATACTTCGTCTGCGATGTTAAAGCTGGACAAAAATAAGTAGTCGTGTGAAAATAGCAGTTTGTTATTTGAAAATAGCCTTACTCAAATATATTTTCATATGCTGATATCAAATAGATTTTTAAAAGCAGCGGTATCGATCTATTTTACTTTTCAAAATCTGGTAAATTTTCATCGTTCTGTTACCAACTCTCGTGATATTTTTAAAATTTGTGAGATTTTTGTTAGTAAAATAGATCGATACCCCTTCATCAACATATCAACATATAAAAATATGGCATTTCGATGACATATAAGGGGATTTCGTAGCATAGCGATGACATATAGCAATATTTCATTAGTAAAAAGAGAGATTGATATGGTGTTTTTAAATGGCAATATATCAGCATATGAAGATATTGGGATATTTTAATGGATCAATATTTTTCCCTCGTCTTTAGAAGTTTTAAGTCTGTAAAAAAGTTTTTGGCGAGGAAGAAGAAGAAGTAGTATTTTATTTAGGTTTTTAGACTTTTAGAAACTCAGAAGCTGATCAAATATCGGGTTACTTAAATATATCAGTGCCGATGTTCAGTTTTTAAAGGCGATAATACAGATGGGGGCCGATTATATGGGTGCATCCCTATATCAAAAGGAAAGTTGCAAGCCCTTAAGGCTTTTAGTAGACAGGAGTGGAAATGCCTTTTCTTCAGTTAAAACTGGTGGCAGTTGGTTCCCACAGGGGAGGGCCTGAGAACTTCTAAAAGATCTGCCTCCCATTCTACCCCCCCATTCTCTAACTGCAACTCACTCTGTAAAAAAGTCTGGGTACCTTTATTCTGTGTTGCGATAGAGGGTAGATGTTAATGGTCTCTGATTCTTTCTGCTCAAGGCGTCCAGAAGTGTCTTCAGGCGGAGGCTCGGTCGTGGCTCGGATCTCCAGTGCTTTATCAGCTCATTGAGGTCCGGACATAAAAGCGCTGCAGTTGCTGATGGAGATGACCTGTTGTTCTTCAATTCACTCTTTTTTTCTTTAAACCGCTACAGAAAGCTAAAGAAATCCTTACCGAAAGCAATATTCCTCATGGAAACTGTGTCATCTGCCTTTATGGGTTTAAGGTAAGGCTGTTTTGCAAAGGTTTTTTTTTTTAATTTGCAGTTTGGGTGGAAACTTCCAGAAGCATTCAGTGGAGTTCCAGCTTCTTTCATTGGTGACTGAAGTGAATTTGTTGATGTTTCTGCCTCTAAGGAAGGAGAGACCTTCACCAAGACAAGCTGCTACCACTACTTCCACTCGCATTGCCTCGGCCGCTACGTCAGGCACTCTGAGCGGGAGCTCCGCCAGAGGGAGAAGGAGCTGCAGGAGGATAAAACTAGAGAAACAAGCAGCTGTCAGGTCAGATATAAGCAGCTGGGCAGTAAAAACCAAACGCTTTCCGTCCTACTCCTGCTAACCCTCCTCTGACAGGAGCTGACGGTGGTGTGCCCGGTCTGCAGAGAGCCCCTCGCGTACGACGTCAACCAGCTTTTATCGTCTCCGGCGCCGGAGCTGCCCGAGGTGAACCCAGCAACCATTAAAACCCGCCCGGATCGGCTCTGAACGCACGGGTCGGAAATCTGACGTCCGCTTTCTCTCTCTCAGCTTGATCAGGCGTCCATCGGCTCAGACTTTCAGAGGAAGTGGGCGGAGCTCCAGAAGCTTTTGGAGAAGCAGAGGTGTAACGGCGGCGTCATCGACCCTGAGGAGGAATCCAACCGCTTCCTGATCCACATCCAGGAGGTAATCATTTGCAAAATATTCGCACTTTAGAAAAACACTGCATTATATCTAACAAGTGTAACTAAATTTCTCCCTCCAGCACTCTAGGTGGCAGTAAAACACTGAAGCCGCTTTCCCACTGATAACCCCAGTTTTTTTAAAACCGGATTGACCCGTTAACAACACTTCTTCTGTAAATCATGTCACAGACTAAAAGATTGACTCTCTGTGCCTTGAAACTGTCTCTCTCTCCAGTTCTTTTTCCTGAAAAGAGATCACTGGAGACAAACTCTTTAATAACATTTAAAAAAATAATTATATTAAATTTCCATGAGACATGACAACAGATTCTGATAGAAAGTGTAATTACAGAGTTACAGAAGCAGCTGCAAAAAAATTAAATCTAGATGAGTAATTTTTTCTTAAAATAAGTACATTTTTCTTGGATTGAGGAGATAAAAGACACATTTTGCCAATGGAACAAGACAATTTACACTTAAAATAAAAGAAAACAAAAACTACATTGTTTTAAGACTTAAGGAGTCATTATCCTACTTATCTTATTTTAAGAGTAAAAGAATACTCATTCCATCAGCAAATGATCTCATTTACCTTCTTAAATTAGGCTAGACACACTTAATTTAAGACATTCTTCAAAATCAAACTAAAGGCCTTAATTGGACTTAAAATGTCTTAAATCAGTCTTTTCGTAGGTCTTAATTTTTAAAAAACATAAATAGGATTATTTTTATTAATTTATTTATTTTTGTAATCTAAATAAAATGTTAAAATTGACAATAATTTTTTTTTTTATTTAAATAAAATAACGGCTCGCCATTATTGGTTCCGTCCCGATAAGCGGAACCAGTAAAAACGTTAGCGGCTGGGACATTTGGGAGATCGCCATTTCCTTTTTGTCTGAAAATATGAGCAAGTGTTAATGTAACCAAAATTGTCTCCATCCAAGAGTTTCCTCCATGGCTAAAACCAGGGAACATACATGAGGCTCAGTGGATTTATGCAAGAAGTCATTCAAGCTCAGAACGATGGGAATTAAGGCAGTGGAGTCGCACATGCGAAGCACGGAAACACAAAGCGTCAAAATGGAGTTAGAGAGAAACAGCCGGTATTTCTCAGTTTTAGTTCCACCCTTGTCTCTGCAGCGGCTCCACTTATCACCAAATCAAACATACTAAGAAAACCATACAAAGAAAAATATAGCTGCAAAAAAGACTTAGCACTGGTTATGTTGGGGCTTTAAAACTGATTTGTTTTGTTCCCCTGCCAAAACAAAGTTTGTGAATTCAGTTCAATAATTGTTAAAATATATCTGCCGGTTTGTGTGTGTTTTTAGCCTTTCTTCATGTATGGGAAGCTTTTAAACATTTGAAACATTAGTGCAGTGGTTTATGTTAAAATAAACCTTTAGGTTAAGGTTGTCGCAAGCAGGTTTTTCTTGTGTTTCTGCTTGTAATTTGGTCTTAAATTTTTATTTCAAGTGGCATTAAAAAGTCTTAAAAAGTCTTCAATTTAACTTGCCTTATGCTGTAGGAACCCTGCCTTTGTACTGTAAAAGAAAGCGTTACCATTATTTTAACACCTCATGATGTAACTTTCCTTCTCTGAACATGCAGGTAGAGGTGATTTCATGAAGTTTCTGATCCCTGCTCTTTCCTTCAGGTCCCTCCTGTGGCTGAGATCGGGAACCCTGAGGTCGATGGGGTAGTCGGGCCCCCAGTTTCCTCTTCTGCGTATGCATCTGGCGTCCGAACAGAACATCCTGTCCCCGAACCTTCGCAGTTTAGAGGCCTCCCTTCTCAGCGGCGTCAGAACCAGGCGAGGGGACCGAGAAGAGGAGGGAGGCCCAAACCCCATCCTGGGCGAAGTGCCCCCATCACGGAGCAGCTGGGGCAACTCTCTCTGTCTCCAGACTGCGCCGATCGATCAAAGACCATCAGAGTTCTGGAAGACTGTGGTCGACCCATGCAAAGCGGCCCAGAGTCCTTCCAGCCGAGGACGGGTCCGGAACCAGAGAAGCAGGTTTCCCCCAATCACCTGTCAGCAGCTGAAACCGAAGGCCCAAAAGATGGAGGCGGTAGGGGCCACCGAGGGAGAAGAAGGGGCCCCTACCGGCCCTCCTCTGGACCTCCACAGCAGCACTGGGACAGCCGACCCAGAAGTCGAGGAGGGGGGCCACGGCGGGGCCACTACAACAGGGGCCTCCAGCAGAAGGTGGTGGAGAGAGGAAGAGAGGAGGTGGTATGACAAAGGGCGCCAGGCGGGTGGAGGAGCCCCCGGTGTGCCTCCACCATCAGGTCCCACCCTTTCCACAGAAATGACTCTCAGCGCCGTCAGTCACCCTCCGGCTGGCCGCCGCCATCCCGCCGCCTCAGAGGCGCCTTCATGCTCGCTCCGCCTCTGTCCCACTGGTTGCTGCTTTGTGATGTGATGAACTATAAATTAAATTTTCTCTGGATGTCAGAACCTTGTAGTCTCCCTCTGTGGTTCCACTTCGCTCCATTTATATTACATTTTATCCGTAAACTTTATAATTTACACAGAACTTCAAGAATTAGATCCAGTGAAATAAATGGACTTCGTTTCTGTTGCCTAAAAACTCGTAGTAAATGATGTTGTATTGATGTTATTACTTAGAAACCATGAATATTTATTACAATAGTTAAAGGTTTTTAGCTATTAATTACTTATACGGCACTTTGAATGGTTAATCTGTGATTGGGTCAAAGCAAAGATGCAGTTTGGGTGAAGAAAATATCAACCTATAGGTCCTCAGGAAGCGGGCAGATACCTCTGGAGAGCGGGAACCGGATCGGCACGTCTAAGCTGAGGCGTCCCAGTCTTCTACGTTGTTAACCTGCACTGAGGAACTTAATGGTTGTTCTGGTTCTGTAGATTTATTAGCGTTTTGTTTTAATTATGTGCAATAAAACATTTGGATAAAAACGGTCTGAATGGTTTTCTAACAATAAATGTAAAATATTCGGCCTTTGGAAGGACGTTAGATTGTGCCTTAAACAACTATATGTTACACCTACATCTATTTATACCACCTAAATATGGTAACATGGGACTGATCATTTGAAAAAAAAAAAAATAAGCCAAATGCAAATTGTTAAGGACTGCAAATATTTCAACTGATGATAATTTGTAATGCGGCATAAACATGACTAAAAAGGACATCAGTGAGATTACCTGCTGTGCAGATTCTTTTCTTTTGCTGTTAAAGACTTTTATCTGTTGGTTTGGTTGTTAATCTGTGAGAAACTAAAACAACCTGAACAACATTGTTAAAGGAAAGTACGTTCATATTCAGATTTCAAACTTCCAAAAGTATTTGAAATATGGAATTATTACATACTGTTCAATGAATACGTAATTTTCATGTGAATGTGCTTTACTGGAGGCATCCATGTTTTGTCAAAGAACACTACTGCCACCTACTGGTTAGTGACATTGTCACGGTGCGGTATCGGCTGTTGATCAAGTCCCAGTGCTGTATCTGGTGTTTGTCACAACGCGCTATTATCCAAGTCATCTTGAAAACATTCTTCTTCCAAATGTTGGCTACATATTACGGGTTTTTTCTCTGGCCAGAAGTTCGATGGCAAATCCTCCCTCTTCAAGTTGGCGATCCAACGACCAACCCGTCCCTCGTGGAGGATCAGGAATCAGAAAGGTGGGAATAACTCTTTTTTTCACTTTTATCCAACTTCCATGCACGTGGGCATTGTCAGTTTCACTATAGCTCTAGTGAATTTCAATGGTGAATTGTTGCTTGCTGACTGGGCTTTTCCTTCAAATGTTCTGGGATTATCAGTTCATCAGAGATCTGGCCTCACTATGGAAAAATCGAGCCACTATGAGGGCTACCTGTACCAGAGGTGTGTCTTAACATGTTTTAGGTTAATGCCACCAGATCGATATTAATGCAGCCCTATGCTCAAAACTAATCAATATTAAAAATCTGCATTTGGGTCCTTAAACTTCAATTTTATTTGAAAACGTTGTAGCACATTTTCTGTGTATGTCTGGCCAGGTTGCTGTAATAAATTGCCCTTCATGGGATGAATAAGATTTTCTCTTATGAATCCCATTTTATCTCGATGAGCATATTATTTTGATTTATGCGGAAGAGAATGCAATCTGTAAAATGCAATTTGAGAAAAATGCAATTAGTAAAAATCAATCTGAAAATTCAAATTTGAAATTTTAAAATTGTAAAGGCAGTTTGTTTTCCTTTGAACAAAATTAAGCATGATAAAAATAATTAGAAAAGTTATTCCAAAACCTAACTAAGAGGTTTTTTAAGTAACGTTTTATTGCAGCAACTTCAGGAAACAAAAAAAGCAGCTGAAAGGCCGAGATCGGATCGTTCCTTGTCTGATGCGCTCGTTCAAAAAAAGGAATCTGCTGAGATCAATATGGTGCTGATGTGAACATTAATCACATCAAAGGTATAAACAACGTATCCAAAATATAACTTGTCAAATGTAGATTACGTCGAATTGTTTGGCGGTCAACATAAAAAAACAGCGGCCCACTCACCCACTCTCTACCAGTGACACTCCCACAGGTGACTAATATGCCTAATTACAAAACTCCTCCCATATCTAATTGATCCCCTACAAACAAACAAACCAAAAAATATAAACAAAACTATAACGGCTATAAACTCAGACAAACGAACATCAAATCATCTTTTCATTTATGGCTCCTACATATTTCTTAATTTCATTCTTTTCAAATCTCTATTTAACAAAGCATGTCTTTGTATGCAACAGTAAATTCCAATATTTAAATTTATATAACAGTCTACGATTAAATTTGTCACTGATATTCTGGTTTGAAGGGATTGAATGTGTTTCGCTATCAAAGCAAATATGTCTAAAATGTTTGATTAGAGTTTTATAAACAAGACAAAATAATTTTCCTAACTGTTCAAGCATCTTTTGTGAGCTCACAAATCCTCCCTGCTACACAGCTTTTCTCTGGACTACAGCTTCTGTCCATAATCATAAAGCATGACTAGTAAGGTGGTCCCCATAAGACGTACACTCGATTCCTCTGGGTGCTCCTTGCCATGATTTTACTAAAGTTCAGACCCAAATGCAGAAAACCAAACAGGGAGACCAGGGGAAACGACTTGCAGAAGTGTTGCTCTGAACACTGCTCAACCGGAACTGAAAAGTGAGGGGAAGGCACAGTGATTAGTTCAGGTTCTGTGGGAAAATAGATTTGTGAACTTGGAAAAGAGGATTTGGTTGCAGACTCACGTTTCCAGAGAAGTTGTTGAATCTTTGACTCCTGTCTGTGTGCTGTAGTTCCAGTGTTTGTCTGATTCGATGAGAGGGCGAAATAGGGTCGTTACCTTACAGAATGCGGTTGTTTGTAGGTGAACAGAGAAACTGACTACCACTCAGATTTCCTGCGGTACTTGAATGGGTCGTAATGGAGATAAATCCCTTTCTCAGTGTGAAGCTCAAACGATCTCGTTGGGAAAGTGGATCCAAACCTCCTGTTTGAACCCCAGCTCAGTTTGAAGCTCAGTTGATCCTTCCAGGGAGAGAAGGTCCAAAAAAATCCTGTTAGCAGGATGACTTCCTGCCGAGAGGCAAAAGACAAACAATGTTAAAACTCAGCAAAACTCATTTTGGCTAGAGTACCCAAAACTGGCAAACGCTCTGGCGTCGAGGTAGTGGCAGTCAGCAGCTTAAGAACACTCCGTTAACAAGCGAAACCATCAGCAGGTGTGTGAGGAGGCGGACCAGAACCAGGCGCCTCCTGGTGGAGGAAGGGAGACAAACACAGAACACAAACACACAGACAGGAGTCCTGATACTTCTCAAGTAGTTCTTACAGAAAATACACTGATACGTTCACTCTTTAAAGCAATCCATAGTTATAACAACATACTCTTAAAGGGACAAAAAGAAAGGGACAGAATTCGAAATGGCAGACATTCAAAATGATCCCAGCATATGGCCCACCCACCCAATTAGGCGTCTGCTTACTCATATCTGTCTTTGGAGCAACTGAAGAAAAAGACATGAGATATTATAAAGAAGGACATACAAAAAAGGAATTGCTGGTGTGGTCAAAAGAACAGCGACGGAAAATCTAGTAAGACACGAAGATTTCCAAAACTGTTAACCTAAAAAGAAGCTAATAAGGCCCACTGAAATTAAAAGACATGATTGATCTAGTCTGGACTAGTGCAGCGAATGAAGCCTTAGGACTGGGGTACAAAATAAAAAAAGTTAATGGACTGCCATTTTCCAGGGTTTAGGTAAGACAAGACAGAGGCCAGTCATATAGAGATTGGATAGAGAGCAATACCGGTTGCCCTCTCTGTCTATTGATGGATCTCTCTGCCTGTGAGAACGAGATTGGCATGATTTTAAAAGTAACACAGGCAACAGCATGGTGTTCAGGAATAGCTGTCTTCTCAAAACCTGAAAAAAGCCACCTTCATTACCTCCTTTGGGAGATATCAATTCAACTGACTCCCTTTTGGCAAAACATCAGCATTGGAACATTTTCAGAGGCGGATGTCTCAGATGCTGGTGGACTTTGAAGGAATGATCTGTCATGCAGATGATATTCTAGTATATAACAGAAACAAACAGGAGCATGCCCTAAGACAGCACCATATGTTGAAGAGGGTTTTACAGGAGACCCTTGTTCCAAGTGAAAAATGTGAATTTGAAAAGAAAGTCAGGTTTATGGCAAAGGTTTGCAAGAAACGTATAAGAGCTCAACCCAAATTAGTTAGGTCAATCTAAAAACTGCCACAACCTACCTCTGCAGATAATGTGAGACTCTCTATGGCCATAGCCAATTATGAATGCTCAAATTAAGACTATTGTGCACCTAACAGTGAGCTACTTCCTTGGCGAGGGAGGCTATATCCATTCCAAAGCCAGCTACTGATCTGATTAATGATAGGCAGGGACTGTTAACTGAGCGCCCAGCACTGGAGAGTACTCACTGGCTGTTGAACTAATGCCAAATGGTATCAGGGCTGCCCTTAGAGAAAAATAGGCAGATGACTCATGGCAACATAAGCGTCGTTAGACCTATTTAAGGGTGGCTTCAGCCACCCTTTCTTTGGCATTAACCACCCTATAATTATTTTTGGCGATTTTAAAAATATATATTTTTTTTCTGTATTTATTTTTTCCTCATATTTTCCCCAAAACAAATGCAGTAAAGCGGGAGAATAAAAGCCATAAAGAAGACAAGTTAATCTGAACAATCATAGCCGTAACTTCCTGAAGGACTGGTGTGGACATGTCCCCACCAATATTTTGTACCACGTATTTTGCTTTTGGTGCTGTGTGTATCTGATTAAAACCCCATTCATGCCGCTCCTCAGAAAGAAAATAAAAAAGTTCTTCCCGCTGCTCACCGTCCACAAACCCGACAAAAACTCAGAAAAAAGAATCTGTTGCCTCTCGCTTTCTCCCCATCACCCCCTCCCAACCTCTCCCCATAACATTTGAATTGAAGATATCAGCGGGTGGCCGGGTCGGGTTGATGAGTCATCCCCTACTTGAGGTTGAGGCGAGGTCGCGGGTTGTCAAAAACTTCGACCCATACGGGTCTCTAAGCTACACTACATTCAGTATCGTTGCCATAGAAACAGACAGCAGCGCGTAATATATCAGAATTATACTAAAAAACACCGCATAAAATAATTTCCCACATAAAAACAGGACTTTCAGTCCATTACAGTTTTCGTTTTTTAGAGGGTTGTTTTTATTTTGCGTTCATTAAAATGATGGCTGTGGTATATTAGCTTTCCTGCTATAAGCTTTACGCAGCAGTGATTGATTAATTTAAACACCTGCTCTACTGATGGTCTGTCGGAGTTGGTGTTTAGGTTGAACATAAAGAACACCTTTTATTTGAAGCTTCTTGTAGCTACTGTTTTAATCCCGGCTTTACTTAAAACTTTTTTTCCTGATTTTGATAGTGTTGCCATTCAGTAGCAAGCACTGCGCCCCTTTTTCTTTTATATGTACACGTACATTTAAGATTTAGTGTGTTAAGTTGACAACTCATGAGCAAGCTGCTTTTTGCAATCTAGCAGGAAGGTAAGGATAGGATCTTGCAGGTGTGACGTCACTCTGCAGGGGGTCCAAAGATAAAAGCTTTAAACAATTTTGGCATTGGAATTTCAGATTTAAGGGAGTTAGAAAGTTCACTTAGTAAAAGTGCAATCAATAAATCTGATTAGCGATTACTTTTAAGCTGGTTGAACATACTGCGACAGACTGGTGACCTGTCCAGGGTGATCCCACCTCTCACCCAGAACGTGGCTAGAGATATGCACCAGCACCTCCTGATCCCACTGAGGGATAAGGTTAAAGAAAATGGATGGTTGAACATGGTCCGCTCTCCCAGATTCTATCAAATCAGTATTGATACCCTCAGGGGCGGATTTAGGAAATTTGGGGCCCCTAGGCAAAGACAGGCAGGGGGCCCCCTGAAAGTAAACCCATAAAACAGACCCATTCTACAGATAGAGAAATGTTAATAGAATAGACATCCATTATTTGTTCTAGGTTTTGTCCCTCTCTTCTTGTCCCTTTTTCCTCTCTATTTATCAGCGTTCTGATGGCATTTTAGCCAAAGGATTTTTATCAAAAACATAATTAATGAGCACAAATAAGGATTAGTTGTATTAACCATACATGGAAACAGAGTTTTATGGGGCCCCAGAACTTGGGGCCCTAGGCAGCTATACTAGTATTGCCTAATGGTAAATCCCCCCCTGGATACCCTGCTGGTGGATGTTCTTGACAGAAAGATGGAGTTGCTTAATCATATTCTGCTTAAGGTCCCATAAGATCTTGTCCGAGTCCTGGTTTAAAAGTAAATTAATTTTAAAAAAGTGACCCAAAATTGACCATCAATAAATGTTCTACAAAATTGATATATTTATTTGATTTCTTTTGATTTGTACTGTCTGTTTAGATTTATGTGATATTTTTTGCACAAAATATATAAGTGAATATTGTAACAGTTATGTTTTCAACTATAAGCATTAAATTGATAAATGTTATTAGCATTTTTTTTGGCTTTATCCTTTCAACAAAAAAAAGTCGCATGGTAGCTCCCTATCCTTATGAGCGTCCCCACCAACTTTCAACACAAAGTTACACGCTTGTCTTAGACAACGCCTTAGCAGGTGCACTGAAAAAATTCGGCGCGCGCTTTGCGCGCGCATTATCTTCTGGGGACTGAGCCACCCTTGTCTCTTAAACCTAGAGACGCCCCTGCATGGCAACAAGTCACACACATTTTAGGCAAACTAACTAGCATTGGGAAGAGCTTTGGTTGGCCACAGAAAAGTCAGTTTAACCTTAAAAATAATCCTTTGTGGTCAGACAGATCTGAATTTCCCTTCATGAAAAAAGGAAGACTTGTCAATCTATTACTGCTAAGAGCAGAAATTTTACAGCACTCACATAATCATCAAGTAAACTGCAAAATGCCAGGCAAGGAGTAGGTTAGATGGTGGAGTGCGAAACATGCCAAAAAAACACATAGTACAAAAAAAGAACCACTGTTCCAAATTTAAATTTCAGATTGCCTGTGGCAATCAAAGAAACGTTATATTTTTTAAGATACATTGAGATTGAGATGCTCAAATACATCCTGCTTGTCATGATCTGACCTGTTTGCTCTCCCTTAATTAGTCATTCCTTTCACCTGTCGTTTTCCCTCCCTGCCTCAATTATAATTTATTCCTCTCACCTGTTTCCTCTTGGCTATCTTCAGTTCAGCCTGAGCATTCAGGGCCAGATCATTACTTGTCTTTCTGTTAGTCTGTCCATTCAGTTTTAGCCTTGGTTCATGTTCTGGATCCTGGCAGCCAGGGGAGAGAGGGTTTTATGTTTGTCCCGTCTCACTGATCATCCACTGTTCCTCCCCGCAGAGTCCTTAGGGTTTTTGGCTCCATATGTGGGGGGTGGGAGGTTTAGTTTTTATCTCAGTAAGCCTGGCTCCAGGGAGGAGACCAGTTTAAAGTCCTCTGCATCAAGTTCTGGTTCCACGCGCCCTGTCTCGCCTACCCTCTTCCACTGAGCCTGCCTGCTCTGCACTCTGATCCCCTGTCTGCTCCTGTGCTTGACCACCTGGTCACGCTTTCGGACCCTGTCAGACTCTGAACCCTCCTGAGCCGCTTGTGGATGCCTGGAAGTCTGGATCCTGCCTCCTGCTTCTGTTCCTGCCTGATCTGGATCCCCTGCCACCTGTTTCTGTTCCTGTCTGTTCTGGATCCCTGACCAGGATCGCTTCCAGCATGACCTCTGGCACTGCAGCACTTGGGGACATTCTTGGTCTGGACTGTTAAACCAGGTAAGTGTCCAACTAAGAGAATCATCTTGTGACAGATGATCGTTGTCACTTACCTGTGTTTCTCCTGCAGAGTGTCTGTGATTGGGCGGTGCCTCGCCTCCATCCTGCAGTGTCCGCAAGCCACAGCTCCACTTTAGTTTTTGTTTTATTTAATAAACTTTTTGAACTTTTCCTACTGACTGTCTCTCCTTGAATACTGGGTCCATCTGTCCTCGGTTCATGACACTGCTAGAGTTACAAAGGCATTTGTAATGTTGTTAAAGAGGTTGTATCATAGGTGAGTATAAAGGATTTACAAAGCTATGCTTAATAGCAAGTGTGTTTCCATAATTTCCTTCTTTCTTCTCCAGAACATTGCAAAAATAGAAATATCCTGTCCAGGGATGATGCTGTCAAACTAACCTATGCATTTGTTACTTCAAGACTGGACTATTGTAGTTCTTTACTATCAGGAAGTCCACAAACTGTAGTTAAAAGTTTGTGGAGTGCACAAATGCTGCAGCCAGAGTTCTGATGAAAATTAAAAAGAGAGATCATATCTCTCCTGTCGCAACCACTATTGAGCATTTACATGCACAAGTGCACTTTCACAAACAACTACAACTACAAGTCATGATTAGCCTTCATTTTCTACTCACCCCCCATGCTGAACAACACTCTGGGGTACTTTTTGATATCTCAAATGCATCTGGAGATCTGGGAGGCTTCTTGCTGTCTGCTGACATTCAAATAATGGAGGTCTATGGCGCCGAGGCAGAAAAGGTCCATAAAGTCCACAAAAGCGTGTCAATATTCTCCATACTGCTCGGCGCCAATGTATTCCAAGTGTTCCCTGAGTGGGTAGCATCCAGAATTTACTTTTCGAAACAAAGTCATTTAGAATGTTTTGTAGAGCATAAACAGTAGTGTATAGGATTTCCTGAAAGCGCCACGAGTCTACGGAAACCGCGGCAGACCAAACCAGATGAAAGTGCGCATTCAGCTCGGCAAATAACTCCTGCTCTTCCTCAACACTTTGAAGTCCTCAGACATTTTTCTTTTCGTTGTTTCTTTCTTTGCACAGGTAAACAGCACATTTCTTCTTCTACGCTTGCATTATCGGCAGAGCAGACGCTGAATGCGCACTTCTCATCTGGTTTTGGTCTCGCAGCGGTTTCTCGTGAGACTAGTGAACTCACATGCGCGGCTTTTAGGAAATCCTATACTCTACTGTTTATGCTCTAAAAAAACATTCTAAATGACGTCGCTTTCGAAAAAATTCTGGACGCTACCCACTCAGGACACTTGGGAATACATTGGACGAGCAGTATGGAGTGAATATTGACATGTTTTTTGTGGACTTTTATGGACCTTTCTGCCTCGGCGCCATAGACCTCCATTATTTGAATGTCAGCAGACAGCAAGAAGCCTCCCAGATCTCCAGATGCATTTGAGATATCAAAAAGTACTCCAGAGTGTTCAGCAGCATTTGGGGTGAGTAGAAAATGAAGGCTAATCATGTTTTGGGTGTACTATTCCTTTAAGAGATGAACTTCCATACAGAAAGCCCATATGCTTTTCCTGAGCTACCACAGTATACATGTCAGATTAAACTATACCACTTATACTTCAGCGACAGTATCAAGGTGTTGCTTTATTGTATCTCTTATACCTTGCCCGTTGGTTGTAATGTTCTTTTCCATCTCTTTGCAGGTGATGAAACAGACTGAAGATATTTTATCGTTATCTTCCTTTTATCTCCTTTTTCTTTCATCTTTTCTCCTTTTTTCTGTTTTTCCTTTCCTGTTCTACTTACATTGCAGTGTCCATATAACCTGTAAAACTCCCGCATAAATTATAATAAAGCTATTTACTATGCATAAATCAAGTAGGAACACTTTGGCGATAGCCGTATCTGCTCCACTTGTGTGAAAAGCAAATCATGTTGGGCTCTTTTTTGGCATCAAGACAATTATTCTACATTGCCACATCGCCAGACAGGACGCGCTGTTAAAAAATAAATAATAATAATTCCTTCAGTGCTAAAGGAACAATCTGGCATTAGGTCTAATTAACTGAGTCTAGAACCATTATCCAAGGAGACAACTGAAAAGTGTCCTTATACTGACAGTAGAGGGCCATAACTTGGCTGGAATGCACTGGATTAGAGAGCCAACAGATGAGGATTTCTTAAGTACCAGAACCAGCAGCACTGGTGCCCCCCCAGGGATGGGTTTTCTACCCAATCCTTCTGTACACACATTCAGTAGACCTGTCTGTGAAAACCCTGAAGTCTGCAGGTAAACCCCACTGTTACACTGATAATAACAAGTCAATGTTTTTACATTTATGTTAAAATGTGAGCACGCCCCCCTCCAGCCACATTATATGACGCAAATTAAAAGCAGATCATGTCAGACTGGAATGATTAAAAGTTTTCATGCCGGTAACCGATAAGCATGTGGCTTCCTGTGTGTGTTTGTGCGTGCGCTGCTGTGCGTGTGTGTGTGAGGACACACTACCTGACCTCTCATGTTTCAGTCAGAGAAGCAAAGCTGAAGACGGCAGACGGACTCAGAGAGAGGAAGACGGGCTGGAAAACAGACTGATAGGTAGCCGCCCTGCCGGGAGTCAGGTGTTTATTGGGATTATAGTGGA
This sequence comes from Cyprinodon brontotheroides, assembly GCA_018398635.1. Lineage (NCBI taxonomy): Eukaryota > Metazoa > Chordata > Actinopteri > Cyprinodontiformes > Cyprinodontidae > Cyprinodon > Cyprinodon brontotheroides. The sequence goes on along the minus strand of JAGKQL010000031.1, from coordinate 36,244,013 downwards.
ATAAACCAAAGAAGGTAAGCTTTGTTATCCTGGATTTCAGATGGCGCCGAGGTGTGAAATGAAACCTGTGTGTGTGCTGGAGCATGGAGAGCTGAGATTACACAGTGGGGTCAAACCTTGATCTGTTGGATGGGTTTTCGATGATTGTGGTTTCTAAAAACAGCTTCTCAACCTCTCCAAGGGGCACTTTCATCTGGAAAACCTTTCTACTGATCGAGATCTTTATGCTCGCAAGCCGTCCTTTGTCTAATACTGTTTTTTTTACATCTTCTTAAAACTGAAGACTTAAAGCATCCCTGGAGGTTATGATTTTCTGTTAATCCAGGAAAAAAAAAACAGTTCTGGTTAAACTGTTCTACTGATGAAAAAAAGAAAAATGAGAACTAGACTCCAGTCTGTGGAAGATGCTGTGATATATTTGCCTAGATGTGGAAAATACAAACAAATTAACTATAAAATTAATGAAAACTGTCACACAAACTAACTAGAAATAATTTCTCTTTCAGCAAACTTAAGCTAAAGATCTAAAGGAGAAAAAACAAAGAGAATTGCAGAAATGTCTTTTTTTTTTTTTTTTTTTACCATATTGTTTCCAAAAAACAATATAAACCAGAATAGGATACCATTTAGGATACCAAATTGCAGAACAGATTTCACAGAAACTTTTGCCTTATTTGCTTTTTTAATCTAAAGTTTTGTTACATTTTCTTTAATAAACTAAAGAAAATTAAAATTTTTCAACCAGGAAAGTTAAAATCCTCTTGTACTTCTGTTTCAGTCTTTGCAAAGACGACAGTTTGATATTTACTGAGGTCTTTGTTTAAAATAATTTCAGGGCCTTAACTTTAAAGAGCAGGATGTTCACCAGTTAGGCCTGCTGTGAACACTGGGTGGAACTGAAAATGGTTGGTTTGAAGAAAAGGAAAGATGTTAACACGTTTCATCCACTAAGTGCAGGTTTTTCTTCCGTTCTTTTACTGCTTATTGATGAGAGCGACCGTTTGGGATCCAACCAGCAGCTCTGAAGCGGAGGGCAGAGTCGGATGCTTCTGGCGCCGACACATGAACCAACATCAGCAGGATGATCTCGTGACAGTGAATTCAAGACTGCAGCACAGATCTAGGCTCAGTTAACATTACTGTGCCACATTATCCATCACTAAATAGGACTCAGACTTTTAATAGTTTAAGGAGCAGCTTAATGATGAGCTTCAGGTTCAGTTTTATGCAACATGGTCAAGTCTTAGGTTAGAGTTTAGCATAAACTAGCAGACGGTATTTATAGGCCAGCCGTCTGCGTTCAACCAACCGATCAGAGATCAGATATTAACAACTGCCACCAACAACTGCTGGGGTTTAAATTAGCTCAGAGAGGCAGTGGTCAGGCTAACCGCTAACTGAACAGGGTCACACTGAAAGGTTAACCATCTGCCAGAGGAAACGGCATTTAGCCAGTCAGATTAGCACGGCAGGCTTTACATTTGCACGGTATGTAAGCCTGAAAATGAGCACGCTGGTTCCTCCACAGGAAGGTTTTAATCTGGACGAGTTATCGCGCAGGTCCAGTTGCTGAAGCAGTGTGTGTCGCAGCTGAGCATGATGCACAGCATCTGGCGGCATCACACAGGTGAACACGGATGACAGCAGGTGTTTATCACGTCGCCATGGTTGGTTCAGGCCACACAGTCCAAGAATGGTATTTAAATCCATATTAAATGTCAACTCAAGATGCATTACAAAAGAAAAGGATTTAAACTTAGTTTATATGATTAATAAGAAGGATTGGGTAAACAAAATAACCTTAAACGGGTAAAAGAATGATTATATAGGGTATCCAGTGCTGGTCCTTATCGTCTCTGAATAGGGTGTTTAACACTGGTTGGGTTGAAAATGTCATATTTGCTGTTCTATCCTGGTTATAAGCCTCAGAATAAAATGACAGGTTTTCACAATCTTTAACAAAATCAGTGACGAGCAAGAAGCAGATTTATTGTAGTTTACTTCTGCCATCTTTCACGACTCAATGTCCTCATTTGATGAAGTAATAAATCAGGATGAAAGAAGAAGCTGGTGAGATAAACTGTTGGTTAATGTTTATTAAAACTTTCCAGTAAGCCAACAAATCACCTGGATCTGCAGCACTAAAACACTGCAACAGAGTGCAAGATTAAAAACATATGTCATGCATTGGATTCACTTATCAACAAGAAGATGTATTCTTTCAAATCAACGAAATCCCAACATAATTTTCTCATTTAAAGGACCACTTGGTCTATTTTACGTGACACTAGGAACTACAACGAGCCCAAAGACAAACTGAGGCAGAAACAGAAACCTTGATCAAAACTTCGCTAAACCCACATGCAGAACAGTGAGCCGTTTCTTTGGGATTATTTTTCTACCAATTTGATCAGGAAGTAATGAAATGATGAAAATGTTTCACATCCAGAAATGTTTCAGCACACTTACTGTAGGTGAGCTCCGTACCACTAGATGGCACTGCTGGGGAAAATAACTATCATTCACATTAAGAAAGGAAGCAGAATAAGAAATCTATGAACTTGATTCAAAGTCAGAACAGCATGATCTGTATCAGAAACACAATCCATATCTGCAGCTAATTTGCAGCTGTTCAACGAGAAATTCATTAGGTGACAAATTAAGGCATAATTGAATTATGGCACCAAAATGTACGATATGTATGATAAAAATTTGTTACATGAATACTCTACTTGGCAGGTGGGGCAGTAAATTTAGCGTGCACAACCCATATACGAAGGCTCTTAGTCCTCGACATGGCTCGACCCGGGTTCAGATCCGACCTGTTTTCCTAAGCTAGCGGTTCTTTTTCTGCATGTCTCACTCCCTTTTCCTTTTCAGCCTACCGTCGAAAAAAACGAGCCAATAGTGCCATAAAAAAAAAATGCATTTATTCTTTCAGCTTTCAAATTCATTATTAGGCCTTACATGATGTATTGTTCCCCCTTTTTATAATTATGTAATAGAAAGGAGGAAAGTTTTTTGTTTCATCTTTCTAAAGCACGAGTCAGTAGGATTTAGCCATTCGAGGCAGGCTTGAGCAGGCTCGGTTTCCTCAAAACATTTATTAGAAACCCGATCTTGCAGTGAACTGCCATCAAGTGTTGGAACCGGGTGCATGCAGGAGAACACAGGTTAGTTGACACGGCACATCTTTGATTGAATTGGATGATAACACAACGTGTGAGCCACTAACCTGGTCTAATAGATTCAGTCTGAAGAATTCCAGAGGATGAGGTTTGTTCCAGCAAGTCGAAGCTGCCCAATGCGACGCAGCGGTCGCCACACAGATGTATCAGAGGTTGAGAGGAGGACGGAACTTGGAGAAGTCAGAACCAGAAAGCAGACGTAGGTTTGAGCAGGGATAATCCAGAGGTGAAGCATGTCGATGACGTGTTCGATAGTCAGAGACAGAAGATCAGAGATCAGGTGAGGTACTGAGGGAGAATCTAGGACGGAATCGTGTCTCAGTTCCTTGTATGCTACGCAAACAGGCAGATATTCAGTAGGAGTCAGAAGACAGGTCAGGCAAACTGATCAGAATGGGCATAGGCAGGCTCAGAGGTCGAGAGGCAGAACAGGGCAGGATCAGGTTATCAGAATACAGGAATGCAAGAATAATTCTCACCAATGGTTCCAAAATAAATTGGCATTGATGACTGGTCTGAGGGCTGGTTAAATCATGACTAATGCAGGTGGATCATATGAGTGAGTTATAAGAACTGGGCGGAGCAAAGCAGGTGTGTGAAATGAGTAATCAGACCAGAAATCAGTGCAAAAATCATGACACCCACATGTATTTCTCATTGCTGGTGGTGGTGACAAGAACCTTCATCATAAATTAGAAGACAAGTGACTGAGAACAAGGTCTGCTCTTATTGCTTTGTTAAAAGAGTCATAACTGGTGTTTTTACACATGCAGTCCTTCTAAAACGGTCTTCAGATTCGTGTTTAATTACTTTTAGGAAAAGACAAATTAGATAAAACTCATTCAGACAGCTTTTTTTCTAGCAAGGATACTCACCAGAATTTGAATTGTTCGTATGTGTGTTATGGTGGATGTAGGGTTAGCAACATCACAGTTAGCCATGGTTTGTTTTTGCTTTTGTTTCCGGGTCTGTTACACCATAGGTAGAAAGTTGCTACCTGCCTGCAGGTGACTCCGGCAGGACTGTTGCTCAAAAGCCAAGCTAATGTTTGCAACCTTCAAAGAATGATGTGAATCCAGAAGGTGGATGAATATTGCGCCTTTGAGGTTTTTTTTAAATCTGTGATTTAAACATAAAAGCCAAAAAACCAAACACCAGACGTCATTCAGACGTAGGTTTTAGGCTTAATCTGGTCGGTCTGTCATAGTCTTGATTATAGTCCAGAAATAATTGTTGCAAATTCAGCTGTTTGGTTGGTCTAATTTTGACCCACTTAGCACAATAATAGACTTAGAAAACTGGGTTTTCGTTTTTTGAATCATCTGAAAATTACGGCTTTTCACCTTTGACTTTTCAACAAACGTAGACGTCGCAAAGGACATTTGTTTGGGGAACAGAATGTTTACATTCTGGACAAAGAAGAAAGGTGGTTTGTAAGGAGTGTGAAGGAAGCCACTTATGCTAAGAGAGAAACATCAACTTTAAACAAAGGGGGTGGTCTCAGGTTCCAGCTCTCAAAAACCCACAATGCAGCAAAAGAGTTGATTCCTTCCCACTATCATCTCACTCCCCATCGCTATGCAGGGGACCAAAACATCTCGCATGGTCAGCCAGGCCAACAATGACCCTAACGACTCCCCTTTCAGGCCCCGTCCACACAAATTCAACCCCTGGCCTAAACGCACAATTTTTTCACCAAACCAGCCTCTCATCCCATCACGAAGCCGGCGTTTCAGGGGTCTGTAAACGATCTTTTTATTCAGCCTTCAGAGTGGGAAGATTTTGAAACGCCCCGTTTTCGCGTTTCCATCTTTACGCCTCTAACCGCACATTTTTTTTTACACGCATGCGTCATAAGCGTAAGCCTCTAAACACGCATGCGGCGACACAGTATCCCACAACAACAATGGCGCCGTACTGTGTTGAATGGTTGCTGCTCATGCTACTCACCCTGCTGTCGGGCTTACAACAGAATCTTCTTCTTCTGGAATATCTCCAGGAAGAACAGAGCAATATCGACCACATAGTTCAGCACCTGAATTTGACTGAACCACCAAAATGGACCCGCAGGGCAACCATGTATAAATATTAGTGCGCATGCCCAACATTTCGTCGCCTATTTTGCTTTGGCACCACAAGCGCCACTTACAGGCCTGGCATACATTTTGCAGCGTTTTCATGCATTCGTGTGGGCGTTCACATTTATTTTACGTCTCCGTCTTTACGACAAGCGTTCTGGAAAATATTAAGCGTTTAGGTGTTCGTTTTGACTTACGTGTGGACCGGGGCCTCAGAGGCATAGACCAGTATCGGGTATTGCAAGCCAACAACGACCTCAACGACTCCCTATTACTAAGGGTTGGACCTATTTTTTCAGTTCAATTTGCATGTTTTCTAAGCCATAACAAGGCTTTGTTTGGCTACTCTATAAAGCTTGGAACTCGATGCTAATCCAGACATTTTGGATTGTGAAAGCTTCCTTGATGGGAAGCGAAAAATCTTCAAACTTGTAAAATAAAGTTCTGTATTTTTTTTTTTTTTTTTACGTCGCGGCTCTAATATCGTTATGGAATGGAACATTTAAAAAATGCATTTTAATACACCCACTAAGAAGGAATACAGCATTGGTAAGAGTATCCTGATGCTCTACCCTCACAACTAAGTAAAACACGCACTTTGCCCTCCAGCTACAGCAAACAAGTATTTTCTATGAACTTTTTCTGTTGGGTGGATTGTTACAAAAATCCTCCTCAGATTTTTCTGTTAGCAGGCGCGAACATCTGTGTAAGCTGAGCTTTAGCACAGGGAAATGCTAAAGTAGTTAATGGATAAAATGCAATCCTCAGAAGCTACTACAAATGCTGGCTGGCAGTGCAGGCTGGAAATGGCAACCTGATTTCTAAAGTAAGCGATTGCTGTCAGCATATTTAGATGATCCGTTTAGATGAAAACATTGCATATTATGCATGTAAACTTAGCTCCTGTAGTCATTTCAGAGGGATGTGAACAAAACACCTTTGCTTTACTGTCCCTCTTCTAATGCTGCTGCTTTTTGCTGCCTCAAAATAAAAAAAAACTGGCACCCACTCTGCATTTATGTTTGAAATATTTAATAGCTTATTAGTAATTCATCTATAAAATGGGACTTTTTTACACAAACCATAATATTTCTAGTTCTCTCACTTTATGCTCAGGGCAGAATATATTTTGTTATTTTAACTCATCTGAATCCAGGATAGATTTATTCCTATTGAGACAGCATCACAGTAAAGGAGAAAAAGTTAAATAGCAATAATCATAAACACTGTAAACAACTGTAATGTTCACGCTTTAATCTATTTTAAATTGTTCATCTTTGACAGCAACACTATATTGTTTTGATGAACAAATCTGTTTTATTCTTCTTCAGTTGCAAATCTATTCAACCCTAAGTTTTGCAGTCTCAGTGGCTGATGGTGTTTCCATTCCATCTCTGGGTGGGAGTCTGTTCTCTGCACCTACATGACTGGGGTGGATTAATTCTTCTAATAATCCTGCTTATCTGGATGGTTACTGTGACTTTTAAAATATCTCTACAGTGCAAAATGTTTCAGTATTATTGTCCTAGCTGATGCTTCATTAACTGTGATGATGGCAGCTTCAAAATCAGCAGCATATGGGGAATTAAGGGTTGAGGAAGATTAAACTGGCTTCTCTCTGATCGATCAGGATTAAAGATGCACCCATATTGATATCCAAACTGGTCCCAATATTGGAAGAATTTCAAGATTGGTTACCAGCAGAGGTGGAAAGAGTACTAAAAGATTGTAATTGAGTAAAAGTATCTTTACTTTGCATAAATTTTACTCAGAGTAAAAGTAAAATTACCCATCTCAAAATTTACTCAAGTAAAAGTACAAAATTACTTCATTTTAGGGTTGTCAAAAGTATTGATACTCGAAATGTTGTATCCGAATACAATACTCGTTTTTTTAAAGTATTGATACAGTGCCACGATTAGTGGCACCTAAGCAGTCATTCATTTAAAGTGCAGAATAGAGGACAATGCACTTTCAGAACACTGTGTGATTGAATAATTCTCCGCACTTTTCAGTTTCAGACTTTTTTTTTTGTAAGAGGTGCAGCTGCTGAGAATTATTTTTTGTTTCTTAACCGGTTTGGCTGGAGTCATTGTTATGTGCAAAGCATAGCCAAGGAAGGAACACTTAATTTTAATTTTATAAGTTTTTTATCAAGCTTGCTTAATATTGTGCACAGCATACAACCTTTATTGTATTTATTGTATTTTATTTATTAATGAAAATATTTCTGTAGAATTTTGGAGTCTTTGTTTTTATCCTTGTGGTATCGGAAAATGATATCCAGCATCGAATATTTTCCTTAGTATCGGTATCGAGTTGAAAAGTTTAGTATCGTGTGACAACCCTACTGCATTTAAAATGTAATTTGAGTAAAAGTTACTTAGTTACTTTGAGTTATTTAATGCAAAAAAAGGATGAGTCATGTAACCACATTTGAGCACAAAGGTGTTTTAATCGATTTCAAGGCGTATTTAAGTGGACATCCACACTTGCAAAAGATCAGCTGGGTTAAAGAACAAACTTCCTTACAGCACAAGGACAGTCACTACCTGAACCATAAAGTGCAAACTATTTTCAATCCTACTGTCCAACAGACAACACCATGATAAGAATAAAGACATTTATACTACATTTTAAAGTATTCAAAATGCACACAAAATGAAATGCCCAAAAGATCCCAGAAATCAAACTAAAACGCAACAGGATGCCACTGTTATTAACAAGCTCCTCATTTAATGATTTTAACTGACTCTTGTTTTACTTTAATAGTTGATTTTTAACTGACACTTGTTTTTACATCAATTGCTTATATGTTTGAATTGTGTAAATAAAGTGCTGATAAAAGTCAAAAGTCTTCTTCTATTTTTTAATGGCGATTATGTGTCGGTTCCGTGACACAGAGGTTTAAATTTCCGGCCGCATTTAAGTTTTTCACCATCAGTATATATATATATATTTTTTTTTTACTCTGTAACGTGAGGGGGTTTTAAATGTAGCGAAGTAAAACTACTTAGGTTAAAATTTACTTGAGTAAAAGTAAAAATTACATATTTCAAAACTTACAAATTACTCATAAAAAGTACTCAATTACAGTAACGTGAGTAAATGTAATTTGTTACTTTCCACCCCTGGTTGTCAGTGAAAAGGTGCACAACATTCAAGTTAGAGTAAAAAAATCTTTAACGGAAAAGTCCGGTTAACAAGGTGATTAGCAAGGTATAACCAATGGATCATTATTTATAGATGTAACTAATACGTTAATTTAATGAATTTAAGGCTAATCAGTTAAAAAATAAAAACAATATTTTTCGTTACGACCACTGAGTCTGGGAACAGCCCTTTTTGCCCAGATATAGTAACACCTACACATCTGCAATCAACAACAATTATTGAAGATTTCCCGGGCTATAGTTAAACTGACAATGCCCACATGCATGGCAGTTGGATGTTGGAATACATCGGGTAAAAGTGAAAAAAATTTGTTATTTCCTCGGGTTGGTCGTTAGATCACCAACTTGAAGAGGGAGAAAGTTGCCATCGAACTTCTGGCCAGAAAAAACCCGTAATATGCTTAGCCAACATTTGGAAGAAGAATGTTTTCAAGATGACTTGGATAATAATGGCAGCGTTGTGACAAACACCAGATACAGCACTGGGACTTGATCAACAGCGATACGCACCGTGGCGTCACTAACCAGTAGGTGGCAGTAGTGTTCTTTGACAAACATGGATGCCTCCAGTAAAGCACATTCAAATGAAAATTACTGTTAATTAAAAACACTTATCATTTATTTAACAGTACTTTCAGAAGTTTGTATTCTGAATATGACCGGACTTTTCCTTTAAACAGCAGAAACGTTTCCCCCCTTCATCTGTCTTTGATTAAATAAATCCAGTCTATTTGAATGTCAGCAGCATTTGCATTTTTTTTTCAGGACATAATTTGTCAGCGTTAACATGACTTCCTTCTCGACCTTATAGAAATCTCAAGCTGCTTTTTGGAATAGAAATGTGTTGTTCATACATATAAACAGCATAAAAACAGCAGTAGAAATGGATCACCGCATCCCTGTTCAAGATGGAATAATCTTCCTGGCTGTAAAATGTTTCTTCTGTACATTTATTTGGGTTCGCACATATTATGATTATGATTTTATTACCCCCATTAACTAAAATACTTATTGGGGATTTCACATATTGTTTTTCCTCTAGCTTTGTTTTCAGTATTCCCTTCTGATAACACATCTGCCTTCAGTCTTTTGTTGTTTGCACCTGATTATCATGATGAATGTGTCTTTTCTCTGCACAAAAATGCCAATTGTAATTAGCTTTATGCCATTCCAATGTCCTTTTCTTTTTTATGTACAGCACTTAGAAGTGCCTTGCCACGGAAATGTGCTCTATAAATAGACTTGCCTTAATGGATGCTTTCAAACAATAAGTGCACAAGAAAAAGATGTGTGCTAATTAAAGTCGTTAGGATATTGTTTCATATATATATTATACCTCCAGAAATAAAATGCTCATTATCACAAACAGATATAGTCTAATTAATGTATCACTCATAGTATGGTTAAGGTTGTTTGGTGCCGTAAGATACATTTTTCTGTTCCTATTCATCAAATGTCAAAACATAATAAGCGGGGGAAGATTAAAAGCCATAGATTTCATTTTTAGGAAAAATAACCCCACAGGAAGTTGATTAAACACAATTCAGATAAAAAGGATGATTCATGTTACTCTGACCCAGTAAGTAGCTGCGGATGTGCGAGGTTCAGGTGTCCTGCTAACTGCTGTTACACTGCCTCATCTCTTTTCCTTCTTTTATCTCCCATTATCTTTAGCTTTTACCTCCTGTGTGATATAACGAGGATCTCCCATCTGGATTGATTACAATCATTTTAATCTCAATGTAAATCTTGCTTGTATTGCTGCTCAAAGGAATTGAAAAAAAAAATTATAAGCAGATCCCCGCAGACACAAACACACCCCGTGCAATGTTAAACATTAGAACAGTTATGGAGTAAACTGAATATTTACCTCCTGGTAGTGGAGGATTAAACTGAATTGATATACATCGAAACTATTTTGTTGCATTGAAAATTCAGTTTGACTTATGTCACTTTCAGTTGTAGGATTCCATTTCAGTTCTAAACGTAAGATTTTTTTTGGCATGATAAAAATCTGTTGATGAGTCTAGTCTTTCTCAAGGACCCGGATGTGTGCCACATAAACAATGAAAAATGAACGGGACATTCGTCAATCGAATTTTCAATGCAATAAGAAATTAGTTGGATTTCCAGTTTTTTCCTCTCCAGACACCTTGGCAGCAGCATGCTTGACGTCATGAAGCAGGCTTAGCCTCAAGATACAGCACCTGCTTGCTGCCTGAGGAGCCAACCGGGCTTGATAGGACTTCTTTAGGTTGACCAACATTCCCTACTGTCGTTGTCCACCACCGAATTTTGGGGATTTCCACCACGACAGGCATAATAGACCTTACGGCAACAGCTACGGATGGTGACATTAGAGGCAGAGAACATGGCCCACTCAGAAACCAAGTATCCTGCCTTGCCTGGAATCTGCTAGAAGCTCTCCCGGAGGAGGTGGGAGTTGAACTATCCCTTGCCAAGGGAGCAACCAGATGTTCCCAGCAGACTCTCACCATTCTCTTGGGTCTCCCGAGTCTGTCTGGTCTCCTCGTTTTCCAGTGCATACAGCTCACCAGCAGGTGGTGGTCAGTGGACAGTGCCAACCCTCTCTTCACCTGAGTGTCCAAGATATGTGGCCCAAAGTCACAAGATATGACTACAAAGTCGATCATTGACCTCAGCCCTAGAGTGTCCTGGTGCCAGGTGCACCGATGGATATCCTCTTGCTTGCACATGGTGTCATTATGTTAAATCCATGTTTAGATTCACCTCAGCAAAGGGAATCTAAACGCCCTCTGACTGCCTGACTGCTGCCCAATCTGGGAGGAGTTTGGAGAGGCCATGGAGACAGCGGTTCTGACAAATGGTCCTGTGCCTCTGGAGGGGTAAGCAGTGCTTTACTAACACTCTTCTCAGTTGGACTGGGGAGCTGTTTAGTTTGACATTGTTGGACGGTGGAAGGAATACTTTGAGCATCTCCTCAATCCGGCTGACACGTCTTCCTTGGTGAAGAAGAGATGGGGTGCTCTGGGCTGACTTCATTTATCACTCAGGCTGAAGTCACTGAGGTGGTCAAAAAACTCCACAGTGGCAAGGCTTTGTGGGTGGAGGTGATCCACCCCAAGTACCTTAGAGCTCTGGATGTTGTCAGGCTGTCTTGGGTGAAATACCTCTTCGACATTGCATGGAGGTCCAGGACAGTGCCCCTGGATTGGCAGACTGCAGTGGTGGTTTTCCTACATAACAAAGGAAACTGGAGGGTGTTTTTTCTAACTACAAGGGAACCACACGCATCAGCTTCCCCAGTAAGGTCTATGCCAGGGTTCTGGAGAGGAGAGTCCAGCAATGGTTGAACCTCGGCTTCAGGAGAAGCATTGTGGTTTTCATCCTGGCTGTGGAACAGTGGATCAGCTCTACACCCTCTGCAAGTTGCTCGAGGCATCATCGGAGTTTGACCAATCAGTCAACATGTGCTATGTGGACTGAAGGAGGCATTCAACTGGCTCCCTCATGGTGCCTTGTGGAGGGCGTTTCAGCAGGACTGGGTTGGGGGCCCTTTACTAGGGGCCATCTGGTCTCAGTAAAAGTGGAGCAGGAGCCTGGTCTTTATTGCCGGCATTGTCGGACCTGTTCCTAATGAATGTTGGACTCACTAAGGCAGCTCTATGTCACCTGTCCTGTTCAAAACCTTCATGGACAGGATTTTTATGTGTAGCCAAGAACCAGAGGGCTCTAGCTTTGGGGACAGATAGATCTTGTCCCTTCTTTTTGCAGATGACATAGTTCTACTGGCTCCCTCCTACCAAGACTTACAGCATGCACTGGGACGGTTCTCAGCCAAGTGTGAAAGTGTGGGATTCAGATTCGTGTCTTCCAAGTCCAACGCCCTGGAGGAGAGTCTCTGCTTTGAGTGGAGGAGTTGAAGTATCTTGGGGTCCTGTTCAAGAGTAAGGGGAGAATGGAGTGGGAGATCTATATAAAGAACGGTGCGGTGGTCGCTATAATGCAGAAGCTGCACCGGTCTGTAGTGGTGAAGAGAGGGCTGAGCAAAAAAGGCAAAGCTCTCAATTTATCGATCAGTCTAGATTCCAACCCTCACCTGTGATCATGGAATCTGGATCATGACCAAAAGAATGAGATCCTGTATACAAGTGGCTGAATCAGATCTTGTATACAAGTGGCTTTCCCTTGGAAGTGAGGAGCTCCGTTACTTGGGAGGGGGTCGAAGTAGAGCACGTTCTCCTCCACATTTTCGGATGCCCCCTTGTGCCTCCCTCTGGTGGTGTTCCAGGCATATCCCACTGGGGGACAACCCAGGACACACTGGAAGGACTATGTCTCTCGGCTTTCCTAAAAGAGCCTTGGGCTTCCCCTTGCAGAGCTGGAGAAGGTGGCTGTGGAGAGGGAATCCTGGGAGTCTCTACTGAGACTGCTTCCTCTGGTCCCGGATGAAGCAAGAAACAATGAGTATAAGTGGTTCGTCATAGAATTCTGTGAATTTTTTTTTATTATTATTTTGAGTAAAACCCTTTCAAAACAATTCAAAATGTTCTCAAATACAGATTCACTCTTGCCAGTTCAAATTCCTTTTTTGATGGCACAAGTTTCTGAGTTTAGTGTTAATTGAGGGCAATTAACATCAGCACAATAGTCCGACTCAATTCTAGTCAGAATATGAGTCTGATGCTGCTCCATAGAGCTGCAATGATTTATGGGGCGTGTTTTGAATCGAACCAGGAAAAAAATAACACCTCTGCACTCAATTGGATAGACCTACAACCAATAAGAGCAACGGAGTGCGTGACGCGTGTTAAGCGAGGCGCATATTTGTTGTCCCAAAAAATCAGCGTGCAGTTTCACGCTCTAGAATAAAAAGATGAGACTTGATTGATGCGTTTCTCTGTTCCTCTTTAAAATTAATTTGCTGTCGAAGCATCTTCTAGAACAGACCTAATAGCAGAATCTACTCACCCAAATCCTCAAGCGGCAGCCATTGTTGTTGTCACCCAAGCGCTTTGGTCACGTGGTTGATGATTCACGTTACTCTTGATCATCTGTCCATCATCGGTACATGAAAGCCCGCGCCCTGACAATTTGATTGGATCAGCCTGGACGGTGGGCTTTTAATACTCTGGCGCTTCTGTATGGAGCAGAGCCAGGGCCATGAATTTCCCGAACTCAAACCTTGTGGGTGGGACTAAGTTCGGACTGGCACCCAGGCTAAATCAACACTAAACTCTGAAGAAAATTCAAATGACACAGCTTTCCACAGCGATTTAACACCCCATGTGCGCACACATCTATGAGGCTCCTGGAAGCATGAAATTAGCCTACAAAATAGTTTTCACTTACAAAATTATCTGTTTGTAACTGCAGTTTTGTCCTTGTGTATCAGTGAAGTCCTGCATATTGAATTATTTGTGTAAGTAGGAGTAAAAGTGATTTGGTTTCAATTTCATTTTTAACTGAAATCTCATAATCTAATATATCATGGTGTGCATTAGATCACACATTTGAAAAATACCTAAATGTTCTCACAGAAAGTTATTTTACAGTCATCATTTTAAACATACAAATCAACCAGAACTTCAACATGTTTACACAGCTTACAAATACACAAAAATATATTGAATCTGTTTTCTCTCCATCAAAAAACTGGGTCAACAGAACAATGATCCCCAAAAAATAAACAACAAAACAGCTTGGAGAGAAATTAATTAATTAATAAAGTGTTAGAGCAGCCCAAGTCCAGACCTCAAGCTTTAAATCCGCGGTGATCCTTCAGAGAACTGTCCAGAAACCTTAATGAATGAATGTATGCGTTTGTTCCAGGAGCATCCGCTGTCTGAGGAACATCATCCACTGGAATCTGATCTCAGCCTTCATCCTGAGGAACGCCACCTGGTTTATCGTACAGCTAACTATGAATCCCTCGGTTACAGAGAGCAACAAGGTGATCTGATCCTCCTCCCCTTACAGCATAACCCTGCAATCTGAGCCCCTTTGCAACATGTTTCTATGTTCAGAACGTAAGCGCTGGAAGCAGCAAAAAAGCTTCTGCTGCTTCATTTTTGATGCCTGTCCACATTAAGGTCCGACGCGCCTCAAGAGCATCTTTGACACTCCTGAATCGCGTCCCGTAAAGTGTGTTCAGATGTATCCTATACTTCTGCTGCGCTTGTGTTTTCACACGGCGAAAAGAGCGGCTTTATATATTTCCTGTTATAAGTGTAAAAGTAGTTTTAATATGTTTTTAAGTGAGAGAGTCTGAAAACTTCATCTGTGCAGTTCTGTCAGTTCATCAAGATTACAATCCTGCCTCACTATTATTATCTCGCTGTCGGGGCTGTTCAGGACCCTGTACATTGGCAGTATGTCAGACGGTTGTACACCGATGGTGCTCTGTCCCTGGAAATCCCGCTCAACAGCAGCCTCTGGCCTGGTCGCCTCTTCTGGGTTTTCTGTTAATGTTCGTGGCGGCTGGAAGGCGTTGTTCATGTACGTAATCCAAACTGCAGGCACCAGAATAATAAAATCAAACATAGTTTTCCGGCAGGTTTCGACATTTTAAGTTGATTTAGGCGTTAATACACTGTTTTATTGGAGTGATCATATCGCTGTGCATCAGCAGAGCTGTGTCTTTCACCCTGTCAGCCTCAGATCAGCTTCTTTGATTGGTTGCTCTCGTGCATCGTTAAATTTTTCTAACTCCAGCAGCTACAGCTTGAGGAGCACATCCCATGCCTTAAATGGTCAGAAGCTTATAAGGCGTTGCTTTAAAGCGTCAAGATGCACTGCTCCGGCTGCTCAAAATGCACTGCAGGACCTTTTGATGCGCGTCAACCAAAGACTTGCATGTAAACCAGCTGCTTCTGCAGTCTCTATCGCGTGCGGTCTAAATGTAGCATAAGTCATTCACTGATTCCGTTTCTTTTTTTTGTTTCTCACCAGCATGTACCTTAAAGTAGTCCAGGTTAATGGTAATTTACCTCCAGCAACGTTTAGAAACCCTGATCTGGTTCTTTTCGGACAATTTTCGGACTATAGAGCACACCTCACTATAAGCCGCGGCCATTTAATTTTTTGTGAAAAGCGCATTGGGCTTTAAGCCACTGATATCTACTAAATTGAGCTTATAGTCCGGGAAACATATTATAAAGTCTTTCCCAAGAGTCGATTAGGCAGAAAAAAGGCTCGTAAATTGAAGGGTAGAGTCTGTGTGGGGTTTCTTAGACATCTCAGGAGCATGCTCAGTGTGTGGCTCACATGTCTCGGCTTCAAATGGAGCAAAATGTCCATTTATGTAGAACATCATGTTGAATTAAACTAAAAGAGAATTTAAAATAATCCCAATAAGCTGACCTCTCTTCATCCTCCTCCTCCTCAGGTGTGGTGCAGGTTGGTGACTGCAGCCTATAACTACTTTCATGTGACAAACTTCTTCTGGATGTTTGGTGAAGGATGCTACCTGCACACCGCCGTGGTCCTTACCTACTCCACCGATAAACTCAGGAAGTGGATGTTCATCTGCATTGGCTGGGGTCGGTTATCGGTTGGTCTGTCTATCCGTCTGTCTGTCTCCCCCTGCCTGTCTCACTTCCCTTTCCACCAGACTGTCTATTCTTCACTCTGACTGTCCGTGTCTTCACCTGTTAGATTATAAAGCTATTTGTCCATCTGTCTGACCATTTATTTGTCTGTCCACCTGTGTGCGTCCATGGCTCACCTGTCCACCCATCTCTCTGCTTCCAGGTATTCCATTTCCCATCATCGTGGCATGGGCTTTTGGGAAACTGTACTACGACAATGAGAAGTGAGTCACGCAGGAAGTGTTTTGATCCTCAGTCCTCTGCCCCCGGGCGATCAACCACACCTGTACCAGTCAGCAGTCACTTGACATAGTTTGGGTTTTATATGTTAGAGATAACAAGCAAACATTTCCTTGTCAGGCGAAGAAGAATTTAGGATTTGATGAAGCCATCTAGAGTTTTTTTGCTGTGTGCTCAGTAGTGGTTTCTGGCATTAGGTCACAGTGTCAAAATGCAGGACAGGAATGCAGCTTTCTTAAACTTTACATAAAATTCTCCCTCAATTAAGCAAGCCGCTAAACTGACTGGCGCCAGGATGGATTTAAGCTCGACATATCCATCTGGAAACCTTCCGTTGAAGTAATTTTTGGGAAGGGGCGAAAATACTGGTTAGCTGATTGGCCTATGTTGGTGATAGAGCTTTTATCCTCAAAATGTAACCAATCAGATCAACGTAAGCATATGACGTACTAACAAAGCGACGAATAAGAGGAGCCATTGATAGATCAAACTCTTTGCTGGAAACCAGTGCGAGAAGAGCAAAACATCTTTTCCTCTGGAGAAAAGCCTCCAGAGCAGTGTTTTGCTCTTCTTTCAGTGAAAGAAATACTCTGTAATTTGGAGCAAATCTTGCTCGGATAAGCCACGCCTAACGCTTAGTTTTCATCGCTTGAAGCCACCATGTTCTTTAGACTGAACTGTCGCGCTTCTAGCGTTCGCCACACCCTCAACCCTTCCAAAGCCAACGCTGATTGACGCTCGCTTGGTGAACCACTCCAAATTTTCTTTAACGGAGAGTCTCCAGACTGATCTGCAGGTGAAACCCTGAAAGCTCGCGAGATCAGGATGGTCTCACACGAGGCTAGCCAGCCTCTCCCAGAATTGGTGTTCTCTGCCTGGCCAAATACAAGGAAATACTGCCAAAAGCAGTTCTTGGAGTTGGTGGTGGTACTCTCTAAACTGGGTCCGTCTCTGGAGAATCATATGGACCCGAAGAGAAACTAAATGTCCCCCTATTTGACCATATACTGGTGAAGATTCTCAATCATCCAGGTCATAGTCATTCCTCAAAAGGTAAAAAACAATCCACTGGACTTTGTTTCCAAGTTTGAAGACATTTTGTTTCCCATCCAGGAATCTTTTTCAATTCAAAATGCCAGGAACAGCATTGAGTTTGAGGTTTTATACAGTAGCCCCAGTCCAAATATGAATGGAGTGGTGTATGCAGTTCAATGCAGTGAGGAATGCTCTGATCTTTATATTGGACAAACCAAACAACCTCTCCATAGACACATGGCCCACCACAGAAGAGCGACCTCCTCAGGAGATTCTTTTGAGGCATAGAATGTTCCCATTTTGGATAAAGAAAATAGGCGGTTTGAGAGGCTATGTTAAGAAAGAAAAACCAACCTTTAACAGAGGGGGTGGACTCAGGCTCCAGCTTTCAAAACCCTATAATGCAGCAATTGAGTTGATCCCTTCCCGCTATCAATGCAACCCCCACCCCCTTACAGGGGAACAGAAGACCTTGCCTATCTAGCCAGGCCAACAATTCCCTTTAACCACCCCCCTTCAGAGACATAGACAAGTATTGGGCATTGCAGGCTAACAAAAGAATCCAAATAATCCCCACTGCAAAGGGGTGGACCAGTTCGTCCGTTTCAATTTTCATGTTTTCTAAGCCAAAACAAGGCTTTGTTGGGCTGCTGTATAAAGCCCTCGAACTCAACGCTATTCCTGACATTTTGAATTGGAAAACCTTTGTGGATGGGAAGCAAAACATCTTCAAACTTAGAAACAAAGTCCAGTGGATTGTTTTTTACCTTTTTTTAAATCAAGCTACCTGTGCTACTATGCAGAAATTACTGCGGGTGATTTTGGTGTTAATGCACCCATAGTGTAAGCATGAGTTTCTTTTTAATGAAGGAGATGCTTAACAACATCCTCATAGGCCAATACAAAAAACAAAAAAACAAAAAAAAACAAACAGACAAGATTACCTCATGTTATTATGTAACATACTATAAGATCATACCTTTTCATCTCATTGGTTCATGTTATTTAAATTCCAGGTGCTGGTTTGGGAAGAAGGCAGGTGTTTATACAGACTACATCTACCAAGGTCCTATGATCCTGGTCTTGCTGGTAAGAACTATGCCAGTCCACCTTAAATCCATCCAGCCTGCAATACAAACTTTTTACCTTTAAGCTTATAAGTTTACCTTAAAGGAGTCATAACCTAATATTTTACTCATACATCATTCTGAGATTGTACGGAAGAGGAAGGGATTTGGGGCCACTGGAAAAAAAAAGTTAAACTGGATTTTTTAAATTTTTATTTCAGTATAGTATGGGGGAAAGTCAGAATTCACGACTTTAATCTCAGAAAATTCTTCGCTTTTAATCTCAGAATTCTGACTTTAATCTTCTGAGTTTAATTCTGAGTTACGTACTCCGAGATTTACGATTTTTTCTCAGAATTCTGATTCTTAATCTCAGAATTCTGAGATTAAAGTCAGAATTCTGAGAAAAAATCAGAATTTCTGATTAAAGCCAGAATTCTTGTGATTAAAGCCAGAATTCTGAGATTAAAGCCAGAAATTCTGAGATTAAAGACAGAATTCTGAGTTTTCAGGGAATTCTGAGATTAAACTCAGAATTCTGACTTTAATCTCAGAATTCTGACTTTAATCTCCAGAATTCTGGCTTTAATTTTAACAAAAAAATGTAACTAGAACGTAGTATCACCTTTTCATCCCCCTTTTTTTTATTCTTCACGATGTATGCACAAGAATTTAACTTGTGTGTATGCATTAGCAATATTAGCAGTTATGCATAGTTCATTTACTATTGTTTCCAGATCTCTAACACAACAGGTAAAATGTTACCTAACCAGCAACCATTACCACCTGTCTGCAGGTCAGTCCATGATTGTTGGAATCCCCCTTTTTGGTGGAGCGATGATAGCAAAGCGGGCTAATATTAGCACCTTTTCAGGATTGATGTTAATACAGCAGAAGGGCCAGAGTCACGCTCTGTGAAGAGTTCACTTGTGTGGTATTTTGGTTTGAACAAGGAGTCTACTTGGAAAAAAAAACATAATTTCCCGCAGGTTCTACCTGAGGCCTAAAACAAACACACAAACACACCTTTTCTTATTAAAATGTCAGATTTCCAGGTGATGAGTCCTTTAAACTCAGCCAACCCAAGCAGATCTGCTTTCATTGTAGCCAGTCCACCTTAATCGACTCCAGTCCATTTTCATTCCTACTAGAGTTGCCTGCAGCCTTCGGGCCAAGTTCCACAAAAACCAAAGATAGATAAATTCAAGCTCACATTTACCCGGTTTCTTTCCAGATAAACTTTGTTTTCCTGTTCAATATCGTTCGGATTCTGATGACCAAACTTAGGGCGTCGACCACTTCGGAGACCATCCAGTACAGGTATGAACAAACCTTCATAAGATTTGCTTTAAACTATTCCAGTGAGCTTAAATTCACAAAACTCTATAGCGCAAATTCACAACACATCATCTCAAGGCACTTTACACTTCACCAGATCATCTAGATTGATATAAAGTTTTCTATCTAAAGAAAACCAGCTAAATGTATCGACTCATTGACTTAAAGGCAATCCCTCACACTAAGCATGCTTGTAGCGTACAGTGGAGAGGAAAAACTCCCCTTTTAACAGGAAGAAACCTCCAGCAGAACCAGGCTCAGTGTGAAGCGGCCATCTGCTGAGGCCCACTGGGGTTCAAGGAGACAGAAGCAGACATAGAAAAAGAAGCATAGATACAAAAGGCAACTCTAAAGACGAGCTCTTAGCCAGCTCCAATGTCAGAGAATGAATAGAGCACATCCAGTTAGTCACAGTCAGAGAAACAGGACTACACTGGAAAACATGCACATTTCCAAAATCTATAAAACAAATGTGTCAATGGCAGATTCTGCATAGTAGGATAATAGAGATGGAATGAAGCAGAATGATGAAAAAGGGGTCACTATGTCCTCCAGAAGTCTAAACCTATAGCAGCATAGCTATCGAGATAGTTCAGGATAACCTGAGCTTCTTAACCAAAGTTTTAAGCCTCTCCTTTTTAGTGGGATCAAAATATTTTTTTCTGAGACCAGAATATTTTCAAACTACAATATATACATTGAGTCTAGTGAAAATATTTGGAATAAAACCAAAGTGTTTCCAGTGAAAGTGAAGTCTTTCAGTGAATGAAGTGGCTCTGTGTGTGTCCTGCAGGAAGGCGGTGAAGGCTACGCTGGTGCTGCTGCAGCTGCTGGGAATCACTTACATGCTGTTCTTTGTGAATCCAGGGGGGAGAAGACGAAGTGGCACAGATTGTCTTCATCTACTTTAACTCCATCCTGGAGTCTTTCCAGGTTTGCTGAAGTTCCTCAGAGACTCTGATCCTGCAGCCAAGCATTCACCCGGGGCAAACAACCACTCCTCTCTGTCTTCATACCTTGTTTGGGTCATGATCAACAGATGTGACAACATCTGGATTCTCTCCAACCAAATGTAAAGAGAATGGATCAGAGGGACTGTGGTGCCAGTGTTAAGGGAGAGCTGAAGAGAGGGTTTAGGTCAGGGTTAAGGCATACTATCATTCAGACATTAAGTCGTTGTTAATGATGAGTGTCAGAGGTAGACATTGCTTCCTGAGGAATCCAGATTGATTAGAATGATCTCAGAGTCATTACGTGTCAACCTCCCTCATCCACTTTGTTCAGAGACATTAAGTCTGATAGTTTCCTGTCAGAGGAGGGTTAGGTTCTGTAAATCATACCCTACAAACAATAGACTGTTCATCTTCATGCTAAAGCTGACATCATCCCTCTGTCTCTCTCTGCAGGGTTTCTTCGTCTCGGTTTTCTACTGCTTCCTCAACAGTGAGGTAATTTAAGTCGACTGTGAAACTGCAGAACAGGTTCCTCAGAGCGAAACCAAACAAGGAAATAAATCTGTTCATAAAACATAAAAGCAAACAAAAACAAGGTTCTCTATTAAAATCTAGAATATGGCGGTTGGGAGGATTTTTCCTTTCCAATTAACCTCATCAGAGAGTGGAGTTAAACATGATTGGACATTATTTAAAAGAAAGAGTCAGTCAGCAAGGAATAACCAGTGGATCATTAATTATATCTCAAACAAAAATACGTTTGCGTATTATGACTGTAATTAACTTAATGTAAAAAAATAAAAACAATTTTTCATTGCTATCACTGA
>JAGKQL010000031.1:36200043-36220043 GCA_018398635.1 Cyprinodon brontotheroides | reverse complement strand
TCTGGCCAGAGAAAAAACACAATGCTACCAATTAATCCGTTACAAGTCTGCTTCGCATAGCGCACTGGTTGTCAATATCATGGATAATAGCGCGTTGTAACAAACACCAGATACAGCACTGGGACTTGCTCAACAGCCGATACCGCTCCGTGACGTCACTAACCAGTAGTAGGTGGCAGTAGTGTTATTTAACAAACATGGATGTCTCCAGTAAAGCACTTTCAAATTAAATTACTCTTAATTAAAAACACTTATCATAATCAATATTTAATAATGTCATATACTTCAAGTACTTTCAGAAGTTTGTAATATAAATGTGACCGGACTTCTTTAAATTCAAATGAATCAGAGTTTTTTTTCTGGAGTTCCTCAGAATCTGCAGTCAGTATTTGCTGGTTCTGAGCCTGGTTCTGTGATTCACCTCCCCATCCCTTCTCCATCTGCATCCAGGTGCGCTCCACGGTGAAGAAGCGCTGGATGCGTTGGCACGATCGTCACTCCATCCGCAGCAGGACGGTCCGTGCCACGTCGATCCCTACGTCTCCCAGCAGAGTATCCTTCCACAGCATCAAACAGTCCTCCAACCTCTGATAGTCCAATCGCAGCCTTTATTAGGACCACCCCAACCAATCAGAACTCTACACTTGAACTGGATCAGAGCAGCCAATCAGTACAGGACACGTGTTTATTAAGGTGATCAAAGGGTCTGTCAATCAAGAGGCTGTTTGCTGCATCTCCAGTCGGTGGACTCGACGAATCAGCTGCTCTTAATGGGTCCAATGACGCACCAGGCAGCTATGTTCATGCTGTTGATATGGGTCTGTGGATTGGTTATCGCTATGCTTAAACTTCTGATCACCAGCTTTCTTTCCCTGCCTGCCAGCAGGGGGCGCTGCTGAACATTTAAAGTCTGATTCTTCTCTTTATGTTGCTGTGAATTCTGAAGACTAACCCTGGTTCTGTTTCTGCAGAATCGAAGCACAAACCTCCCTTAAAGGTTCTAGCAGATTCTAACACAATGTTGAACACATCAAATGGGCTGCAGCTGAGAAGAAGCCCGAGTTTGAGGAACAAACATGTGTCAGAGCCTGATTTACAGAAACATGGAACAGGTCAGAGATTAAATCCTGAGAATTTATTCTGAATAATTAACCTGTAAATAGATAAGGAACATACAGTGGCTGAGGGATGCTAGCAATGTGTAAATACGTGTTGCACTGCAAATTCAAAAGGTCCTGTAAACTCGGAAATGAAACCAACAAACAAACACAGAAACGCAGCAAGTAGCAAAAACAACTGCGAGTTAAGAAAAGCTGCAATCATAGAATACAGAGAGCAGCAAAATGTAAAGTGTTGCAACGCAAAACGCTGCAAATACATAAATTATACTAACAGGGGCGGATTTAGGACATTTGGGGCCCTAGGCAAAGACAGGCAGGGGGCCCTCTGAACTGAGAATACAACACATAAAACAGACCCAATATGCAGATACAGACATTTTTTTTAGAATAGACATCCATTATTTTTCTCTAGTTTTTGTCCCTTTTCTTCTTGTTTTCCTCTCTATGTTTTGTACTCAGCTGACTTTTCATGCTGTCTCTAAAGGAATGAAAAGATTTTTTAGCTGATTGCTCCTTCCTGTGTTTCCAAAAAGGCCAAAGTAAATAACCCAGTCCTTCTTTTCACTGTAGACAAGCCATGATCTGCTTATCTGTTCTCCATTTTCATTTGGATGAAATAATAGCTGCATGAATCATGACAGCAGACAAGATAGAGGAGAGCAGGAGGCGGGGTTACCAATCTACTAAACTCTGGAGAGCAGAGTTCGCTGCTTTTAGATGTTGCCAAAGTCTCCAGTAGCAGAAAAAGTCGCTAGATTTGGCTCTTGGGGCCTTGAAATCAAAGTGGGTCTGAAAAGTGGCTAAATATAGCGACTAAAGCACTAAGTTGGCAACACTGCTCTTTGCATGGTTTGTTTTCAAATGGTTTGCTGCTGTCTGTTTGGACCTTTCTGAACATGTGCAGCAAATGGACTGATCCAATATGGTGGACACTGAAAGGGGGGTCGATACACATTTAATATTATAAGCGATCTGATGGCATTTGAGCGAAAAGATTTTTGTCAAAGACAATTCATGTGTATAAGGAATAGTTGTATTAACCATACATGTGAAAGGAGTTTTATGGGGCCCCCAGGAACTTGGGGCCCTAGCCAACTGCCTAGTTTTGCCTAATGGTCCCCCTGGATGCTAACTCATAAACTCACTAGCAAAGGAGAACTGCTGCAAACAGTTAAAACAACCACAACTTGAGAAAAGCTGCTAACCGCCCGATGGAAACACTCCAGACCACTAGGGGGAGATAATCATCGACTTTTTGCTTCTTTTTTTTACTTGCAGTATTTTTTCTTTTGAATGTGTTTTATGTGTCCGGATATTGGTCTTAATCTTGGTGTTTGCTAGTCTAATTGATGAGCTTGCAGTGCCTTTTGAATTTATTGTGAAATCACGTATTTATGCAGCGTTTTTCAAACCTCGACTGCCACAGTAACAGTTTGAAAAGTCGCAATTTAATAACCTAAATAGTTCCTGCAGTCAAACTACATTCAGATCCTGTCTCAGGTTTCCTGTCTACTTGTTGTTGCGTTGTTATTGGTCCATGAGGGCCTGCAGGATGTGACGTCACTCCCAGTTTCCTGTGAATTAGATCGCAGGAATAAACTAAGAATCAAATGTGAAGACTTTTATTTTGGTGCCATTAATCCATCATCACACCCTGTTCTATGCTGAATGTGATAAATGATACAGTGTTACTTAACTAACACATTTCTGTTATTACTGTATTTGTTACAGTATTATTACAGTGTAACCACTTTATCATTCTCTTGATTTTGTCCATTTGTTTCAGTTTAGATTGTTGCACATTAATCAGCATTTTATGTGTAATTTGTTCTCTTATTAGAGTATGTTACATTATTATTGCTGATTACATTAAGACTACTGAGGTAAGATGACAGTTTTCTCATTATTATCAGTTTCATTAACCCTTTCTAGGGCATTAAAATACTTTAAATATCCAAATTTCAAGCTGTTATTGGAATCCAGGACAAGACCTCATTATATATTTTGTAAAAATAAAAAAAGATGGATATTTTGATGGCAGAAATTAATGTCAATGTAATAACACAAATTAAATTAATAAAATAAAAAAAATTAAATTAAAACACAATTTTTTTTTTTCACCTTAGAGGCATTAATGCTGTAACCTGACTCCGCCAGATGGATTTGCTCCGCATATCCATCTGGAAACCTTCCGCTGAAGTAATTTTGGGAAGGGGTGAAAATACTGGTTAGCTGATTGGCCTATGTTGGTGATAGACGGGCCAAATAAACCAATCAGATCAACGAAGCATATGACGTCACTAACAGAGACCAAACTCTTGCCGAAACCAGTCGGGAGAAGAGCAAAAACATCTTTTCCTCTGAGAAAAGCCTCCAGAGCAGTGTTTTTGCTCTTCTTTCAGTGTAGAAATACTCTGTAATTCCCATAAAACTTGCTCGATAGCCACGCTTAACGCTAGTTTCATCGCTGAAGCCGCCATGTTCTTTAGACTGAACTGTGGCGCTTCGCTAAGGCCACACCTCAACCCGCCTCAAAGCCAACGCTGATTGGACGCTCGCTTGGTGAACGGCTCCAAATTTTCTTTAACGGAGAGTCTCCAGACTGATCTGCGAGTGAAATCTTGAAGCATGCGAGATCAGGATGGTCCACAAGGCTATTAATGCTGATTCTGGCACTTACATTTTTTAGTTTATAAACCTAAATATAATTTTTTATTTGGCTTATTAACTTTTTACTTTACTTTTTAACTTTTTTTTCAACTTAATTTACAGAAAGTAATATATATATCATTCAAGGGCTCATCTAATTGGGCAAATGCCAAAATCAGATGTACAGCCATATAGCAGCATCTGAGGGACGGGGGGGACTCCATTTGTAAGGGGTATAAAAGTGATCAAAAATGCTAACTTGCCCTATAAAGGGTTAATCTGTTATGACGTAACCACCCAAACTGATTCTGTGATCATTGTCGGTGTTTGTTTGTTTTTTTTCGCACTTTGTCCATCATTTCTCTTTACATCCCATCATTCTTATAAACTGTATGATATTTTTGCACGTTTGGGCTCTGCTGAGTCCACTATTTAATAAACTAACCTGACCAGGCAGGTCTGGTCAGTCCTGAGTAAACTGATAATAACCATAGTAACCTTACAGTAGTCGGTAGGTGTGTAGAAAGAAACTCAGGATGAAACTGCTCCTCTTCCTCCTTTTTCCTGATCTCTGTTCCTGTGCCTAATCGTATGAGTGGTTATCAATTTACTGATAATTGATCGACTGATTTAAAGCTGCTGCATTCACTCTATATTTGTGTTGATGTCAGATTAAACTACTTGTATTGCTGTTTAAATCAGTGTTTTATTTGTTTCCTTGCAACCAAAAGCCTCTGAGTGGCGCTTAACAGTTTAGTCCCTTAGTGTGCTGTAATGTGTCAAAATAAAACACTGTAAGCGAATAAAAGGCCATTATTCATCAATAGTCAATTAATGAATGGGTTTAACTCACTAATAGCCGATGAGTTTGAACCAGCGACAGTCAGCAAATGAATCAGCTGCTGTCACCCAACCACTGATCTTGACTTATCTATCAGTTGCCAATAGCAGAACAATCAGAATCAGAAATACTTTAATAATCCCAGAGAGAAATTACTTTTGTTACACGCTCCAGTTACAGTTTTATATAATATATACACACATCCAACTATACAATATAATAAAGATAAAAAAATAAGAATAAAAGTGATAAAATATATGCACATATATCTCTTCTGTATATATATCTGTATGTATATCTATGCATATGTAAAAACTAAATCCAAATAAAGTGAAAATCCAAGTAAAGTGATAAATCCAAGTAAAGTGATACTTGGTTGGATGAATCACTTGAGGGAGGCGTTATAGAGATTGATGACCACAGGTAGGAATGATTTCCTGTGGCGCTCTGTGGTGCATCTGGGTGGGAGGAGTCTTCTGCAATACCAACCATATAGAGCCAATACCAGTGTTTACTCACAAGCATGCAACCAATCATGGAGCTTTGCTTCTAAACGACCAGCCATTCACGGTGCTCTACTCCGAAACAGCCAAACAATTGCAGTGCTTTACCTGGAATTTAATTCATTTCAAATTTGTAACTAGTGTTGCACCGATACCAGTATCAGGTGGGGCCCTGATTCAGCACTAAAATGGAGGTATCGATATTGGTGAGTACGGACAAATAGGGCACCGATACCATTTTGAGAACCAAAAGTTTCTTCAACTATTGTCATCCATTCCAGGCAGGTAGGCAATAAAAAGTTCTACTGGATTCACTTTGTTTTAGTCTTTTTCCTGCTTCACAAAGGAAGGCAGCAGCTTGACATGAAGCCATGATGGCAATTATTTTACATCCAAGTAGTATGCAGTTCTTCATATATACACACACACATCAATTTCAAACAGATGGTATCGGTATCAGCCAATACTGCACAGCAGGGTATCGTATCGGGGCAAAAAAATGGCATCGGTGCAACATTTGTAACATGACAGCTCAACTTAAGACCTCTGTGACCTCTTTTCATACGAAGTGCCTTGTCATCTTAAGGCATTTAAGCCTGGTCGTCTGTGTGTGTCGCCAGAGATATGCCCCCCAGCCCCCCGTCGCAGACACTCTGGTGCACCTCCCCAAAACTGTAGGTGACCGCCGCAGACAGTGCCACAGATAGAGTCGCAGGAAGGAGAGAAAGGAGGCCTCTGATTGGTCAATTCTACATCCGCTCTACACTATGCGTATGTCCCGGTACCTAATGGCAGAAACTCTGGCTGTAGTGCCATCCACAACTCCTGGCATACCTTGGGCATTATCCCAGACACTGTGCAGGATGCTAGTTTGTAGCACTGTGCAACGGCCTGTTGCCATTACGTGTCAACGGTTTGCACCCGAAGGCAAAACACGCAGCACCAAGGCCAGTCTTTAGGGAAAACTCACGGGGGAACTGTGCGCCGTGTAGACGGCAAACAAGCTCGTCAAACTGACACACGGACACCCACAATCCTAGCTAGTTCGTGATTGTCCCTCTTGCGTTGTGGCGTGGAATAACATAGCCCAGACCACGCTTTAAAATTGGGCATAAATCAAAATACCTGCGACAAGCTCACTGCGACCAGGATAACCAGCCCTTTAGTGTGAAAAGAGGTCCATTCCAAATTAAATTGGCCAGAAAATAAGCGGAAGATCAAATTTGTGCCAATTAAAGGCATTTGATTTAATCACTAATAAATCAGCTCTGTTCAGCCAACCAGTGAGTGATTTACCAGCAGTAGCCAAGAGCAGCACAATACAAACCAAAGAACAGCCAATCTGAGACATAATAGCCTCATTTGGTAAAAACCCAGCCAATCAGTGATGTCACCTACAAACAACAGCCAATCATATTTTAATCCATAACCTGTCACCCAACCAGTGTTTTACTTTCCATAGACCTCAACTGAATTTTATTTATATTAAATGTGTATCATGTCCTCTCAAAGAAATCAGCATGAAAATAGAAAAAATTCCATTTAAATTGGCCAGAAAAAGAAAAGAAATTCCAATACAAGGTGTTGGATTCACTCACCTGCAATCAAACAAAAAAAGCCCTATATAAGCTTTGTGAGTTCTAGCGTTAATTTAAAAAAAAAGAAATACTATTGCACCATCATATCTATTGTATGATAAGGAGAAACTACACATAAAGCAGTAGGTTTTAAATGTTCTGTCCAGGAATGAAATTCATTATTGGGGTAAAAGATCCTGTAGAAAAGGGGACACACTGACACCTAGTGGACACAAACAGAATAAAGCTCCTTCTGTTCTTTGAACAGATTTTATTTTATATATCAGAGGTGAGGATGAAGATAAACGGGATAAAAAAAAAAATTTGCGCCTAAAGAGATGAAAAATGATGATGAGGATGAGACAAAAGGAACAAAGGAAAATTATTCACCACACAGAAACAACATGGACAAAGATCTAAAAAAACTAACAATTGGTAATAAAGTAAAAAAAAAAAAAAAATTATATAAATCCAACAGTTTTTATTTTATTTTACAGTTAGTGTAATAATTGTAGAAGGTGTTTTTAAGTACGAATGGAATTTTTTACCCAAAATAATTTAGGAAATCTATTAAATAAATATTAATATATCTAAACATTAATAATAAGAACATTAATATTGATTCTTAAATGTTTGTTAGTGTTGTTATATGATGCTGGTGAAGATTATCAGTCATCCAGGTCATAGTCAGTCCAAAAACAATCCACTGGACTTTGTTTCCAAGTTTGATGACGTTTGGTTTCCCATCCAGGAAGCTTTTTTGAATAGTTGAAAAGTTTTTTTTTAATTATTTTTATTTTTTTTATTTGGACAGTTGTTATATGATGGACTTCTACAGCAGAACCTGAGCAGGAATAAACGGGTCAGATGAAGATTCTCCTGTAAGTTGAAGGTTCTCCTGTCATATGAAGGTTCTCCTGCCAGATGAAGGTTCTCCCAGATGAAGTTCTCAGTAAGTTGAAGGTTCTCCTGCCAGATGAAGGTTCTCCTGTAAGTTGAAGGTTCTCCTGACAGATGAAGGTTCTCCTGTAAGTTGAAGGTTCTCCTGTAAGTTGAAGGTTCTCCTGTATGAAGGTTCTCCTGTAAGTTGAAGGTTCTCCTGTAAGTTGAAGGTTCTCCTGCCAGATGAAGGTTCTCCTGTAAGTTGAAGGTTCTCCTGCCAGATGAAGGTTCTCCTGTAAGTTGAAGGTTCTCCTGTAAGTTGAAGGTTCTCCTGTCATATGAAGGTTCTCCTGTAAGTTGAAGGTTCTCCTGTAAGTTGAAGGTTCTCCTGCCAGATGAAGGTTCTCCTGTAAGTTGAAGGTTCACCTGACAGATAAAGGTTCTCCTGCCAGATGAAGGTTCTCCTGTAAGTTGAAGGTTCACCTGACAGATAAAGGTTCTCCTGTACGATAAAGGTTCTCCTGTAAGTTGAAGGTTCTCCTGTCATATGAAGGTTCTCCTGTAAGTTGAAGGTTCTCCTGTAAGTTGAAGGTTCTCCTGCCAGATGAAGGTTCTCCTGTAAGTTGAAGGTTCACCTGACAGATAAAGGTTCTCCTGCCAGATGAAGGTTCTCCTGTAAGTTGAAGGTTCTCCTGCCAGATGAAGGTTCTCCTGTAAGTTGAAGGTTCTCCTGTAAGTTGAAGGTTCTCCTGCCAGATGAAGGTTCTCCTGTAAGTTGAAGGTTCTCCTGCCAGATGAAGGTTCACCTGACAGATGAAGGTTCTCCTGTAAGTTGAAGGTTCTCCTGTCAGCTGAAGGTTCTCCTGTAAGTTGAAGGTTCTCCTGTCATATGAAGGTTCTCCTGTAAGTTGAAGGTTCTCCTGTCATATGAAGGTTCTCCTGTAAGTTGAAGGTTCTCCTGTCATATGAAGGTTCTCACCTGACAGATGAAGGAGGTTCTCCTGTACGTTAAAGGTTACTCCTGCCAGATGAAGGTTACTTACTGCCAGTAAGTTGAAGGTTCTCCTGTAAGTTGGCGAAGGTTCTCCCTGACAGCTAAGAAGGTTCTCCTGTAAAGTTGAAGGTTCTCCTGTCATATGAAGGATTCTCCTGTCAAGTTGATGAAGGTTCTCCTGTAAGTTGAAAGGTTCTCCCTGTAAGTTGAAGGATTTCTCCCTGCCAGATGAAAGGTTCTCCCTGTAAGTTGAAGGTTCTCCTGTCATGTATATGAAGGTTCTCCTGTAAGTTGAAGGTTCTCCTGTAAGTTGAAGGTTCTCCTGCCAGATGAAGGTTCTCCTGTAAGTTGAAGGTTCTCCTGACAGATAAAGGTTCTCCTGCCAGATGAAGGTTCTCCTGTAAGTTGAAGGTTCACCTGACAGTTAAAGGTTCTCCTGCCAGATGAAGGTTCTCCTGTAAGTTGAAGGTTCTCCTGCCAGATGAAGGTTCTCCTGTAAGTTGAAGGTTCTCCTGTAAGTTGAAGGTTCTCCTGCCAGATGAAGGTTCTCCTGTAAGTTGAAGGTTCTCCTGCCAGATGAAGGTTCTCCTGTAAGTTGAAGGTTCTCCTGTAAGTTGAAGGTTCTAACGGGTCAGATGAAGATTCTCCTGTAAGTTGAAGGTTCTCCTGTAAGTTGAAGGTTCTCCTGCCAGATGAAGGATTCTCCTGTAAGTTGAAGGTTCACCCTGACAGATAAAGGTTACTCCTGCCAGATGAAAGGATTTCTCACTAGCAAGTTGAGTTCACCCTGACAGATAAAGTTCTCCACAGTGGTTAAAGGGGTTTATACTTGCTTGGTTTGAAGGTTGCCATGTGGTTTATATAGTTTGAGGGACATACCATGCGGTTGAGGTTTCATGCCGCGGTGAAGGTTTACCTGGTTGGGGTTTGCAGGCAGATGGGATTGCTGCAGGTGAGGGACATGGCAGGTTTGGAGGTTTATACGCGGACGGTGAAGGATATACCGGGACGGTTTCCGCGGGGCGGACAACGCCATTTCAGCAAGTTGAGAGTTTCTCCTGCCGGGTGAAGGTTCACCTGACAGATGAAGGTTCTCCTGTAAGTTGAAGGGTTCTCCTGTGTCATATGAAGGTTCTCCTGTAAGTTGAAGGTTCTCCTGTCGCGTTGAAGGTTCTCCTGTAAGTTGAAGGTTCTCCTGCCAGATGAAGGTTCTCCTGCCAGAGTTGAAGGTTCACCTGACATATGAATGAAGGTTCTCCTGTAAGTTGAAGGATTCTCCTGTAAGTTAAGAAGGTTCTCCTGTAAGTTGAAGGTTCTCCTGTCATATGAAGGTTCTCCTGTAAGTTGAAGGTTCTCCTGTCATATGAAGGTTCTCTGTAAGTTGAAGGTTCTCCTGTCATATGAAGGTTCTCCTGTAAGTTGAAGGTTCTCCTGTCATATGAAGGTTCTCCTGTAAGTTGAAGGTTCTCCTGTCATATGAAGGTTCTCCTGTAAGTTGAAGGTTCTCCTGTAAGTTGAAGGTTCTCCTGCCAGATGAAGGTTCTCCTGTAAGTTGAAGGTTCACCTGACAGATAAAGGTTCTCCTGCCAGATGAAGGTTCTCCTGTAAGTTGAAGGTTCACCTGACAGATAAAGGTTCTCCTGTACGTTAAAGGTTCTCCTGTAAGTTGAAGGTTCTCCTGTCATATGAAGGTTCTCCTGTAAGTTGAAGGTTCTCCTGTAAGTTGAAGGTTCTCCTGCCAGATGAAGGTTCTCCTGTAAGTTGAAGGTTCACCTGACAGATAAAGGTTCTCCTGCCAGATGAAGGTTCTCCTGTAAGTTGAAGGTTCACCTGACAGATAAAGGTTCTCCTGCCAGATGAAGGTTCTCCTGTAAGTTGAAGGTTCTCCTGACAGATAAAGGTTCTCCTGCCAGATGAAGGTTCTCCTGTAAGTTGAAGGTTCACCTGACAGATAAAGGTTCTCCTGTACGTTAAAGGTTCTCCTGTAAGTTGAAGGTTCACCTGCCTGAGTTAATTGGTCAGAAATGTGTCAAAGGAAACGGAAAAGACGCAAAGCTGACATAACTTCCGTGGTTTGGTGGACAAACGTGTCTGAGTGATGCTTTGGGGTTGCCATGGTAACAGCAACCCCTCCCTTCTTCCTCAGCGGCAGCAGGGTGGAGCAGCAGACGGACCGCAGCAGCAGCAGCAGCAGCAGCAGCATCAGGAGGTAAGACCCCGCAGGTCCTCCTCTTCTCCTCCATCCATGTCTCGCTCTGCAGCTGCAGCTCCTTCATCCTCCTCCTTCTCCTCCTTCTGGACCTTCTGGAGGTTCGGGGCTCCGCAGGCCGCAGCAGGGAGAGATGCTCGGCGCTGCAGCTCCTGCAGCCTCATGGCTCCGCAGGGAGGAGGCGCAGACAGGAGGTGTTGTTAGGATACGGAGGAGGTGAACAGAATCCAACCGAACCGAACTTAATGTTCGCCTGCTGCATCATGATGGCAGAGGGATGGAGCAGCTCACTGAGGCCTCCTCCACCCATCACCGCCTCCACCTCCTCTCCTCTCCTCGGTCCGGGCTGAACGTTCGGTTCGGACTTCTAGTTTAAAATGGGTCAGCAGAGACATCCATCTGATTGGCTGCTCCATTTAACAGTCCCGATCCGGTTCCGAGGGAAGTTGAAATCAGATACCTGGTCACGTGACTTCAGCCGCCGGGTCCAGAACCGCACTGGAAAAACCATCTAGAAATATTTCTCTAATTAAGGGCATTTACCCTTAATCTGAGTAGATAAATTAGATAATTTGCCAATGGAATGAGTATTTTACTCATTAGGTATTTAGATAAAATTTACTTGGAATAAGAGAATGCATTTGTTTTTTTCTTATTTGATTTTATTCTTTTTTACAGTGACCTGTCTGGCGTTAAGAATAATTGTCTTGATTCCAAAAAGAGGCCAACAGATTTTACTTTTAGAAGTGGAGCAGTACGGCTATCGCCATAGTGTTCCGCTTGATTTATGCATATAATTGCTTTATTATAATTCATACAGTTTTGCAGATTATATGGATACTGTAATGTAAGTAGAACAAGGAAGGAAAAAGGAGAAAAGATGAAAGCAAGTAAATATATATGGAATAACCAACAGATATATAAGAGATACCGATAAAGTAACACCTCAATACTATCGCTGAAGTATAAGTAGTATTATTTAATCTGACATGTATACTGTGGTAGCTGAAGATAGTAATATGGGCTTTCTGAATGGAAGTGAATCTCTACAGTACCTGGAACCAAGCAGCTGTAGTTGTTTGTGAGAGTGCGCTTTAAATGTAAAGATTATCCAAAGGAAAAATGCTCAATAGTGGTTGTGAGGAGCCAAAGACGCGCCTTCCAGAGTATCACCGAGGCGAGCGCCGGGGAACCAAAGCCCCAGATGCTAAAACGGACCCCAAGAGCAAAGACGCCCCAGGAGGGACTCAACCCAGGAAATCCGACCCCCCACAAAGAGAGGAGGAGAGACGGCCCCGGTGAAAACCCCAGCAACGGCCATGCTGGAGCCCCCAGCTGGCAGCCAGCCACATTCTACCCTTAAAGGAATAGTGTACACCCAAAACATGATTAGCCTTCTCATTTTCTACTCCCCCCCATGCTGAACAACACTCTGAGTACTTTTTGATATCTCAAATGCATCTGGAGATCTGGGGCTTTGGCTTCTTTATGCTTGCTGACATATTCAAATAATGGAGGTTCATGGCGCGAGGCAGAAAAGGTCCATAAAAGTCCACAAAAACGATGTCAATATTCCTCCATACTGCTCGTCGGGCCCAATGTATTCCAAGTGTCCTGGAGTGGGTAGCATCCAGAATTTTACTTCGAAACTTGAGTCATTTTAGAAATGTGTTTTTAGAGCATAAACAGGTAGTGTATAGGATTTCCTAGCCAGCTGATCAACGACGCTCACGAGGAAACATGACGGAGACCAAAACCAGATGAAAGTGCGCATTCAGCCTCAAGCAAAGAACTCATATGCTCTTCCCTCAACACTTGAAGTCCTCGCTAGACATTTTTTCTTTTCGTTGTTTCTTTCTTTGCACAGGTAAACAGCACATTTCTTCGCTCTGCATTATCGCAGAGCTCGGCCCGGAATGCGACTTTCATCTGTTTAGCGCTTTCGCCTGGTTTGGATGCCGGCTACGTAGCGTCGTGGCCCGGCGTATTAGCGGCTTTCAGGAAATCCTATACACTACTGTTTATGCCTCTAAAACATTCTAAATGACTGTTTCGAGTAAAATTATGGATCCTACCCACCAGGAGCACTTGGAATACATTGACTCGTGCAATATGGAGGAATATTCGAGCTCGCTTTTTGTGGACTTTTATGGACCTTTTCTGTCTCGGACCATAGACCTCCCATTATTTGAATGTCAGCAGACAGCAGCTCCCGACCTCCAGATGCATTTGAGATATCAAAAGTACTCCAGAGTGTTGTTCAGCATGGGGTGAGTAGAAAACGCGGCTAATCATGAACCAGTGTGTACTATCATCTTTAATAATGTGTGACCATGGGGAGAATATTTTTAGGACTAAAAGAAGGATGTTTAGATAAAATGCACTTGAAATAAGCATTGCGCAGTAAGTTTTTTATCATTTTAAATGTAAATTGTCCTGTTCCATCAACAAATGTCTCTTTTACCTCCTCAATTCAAGAACAAATGCACTTATTTTAAAGAAAAAATACTGACTTATCTAGATTTTCATTTTTCCAGTGCGCCAAGTTCTGATGAAGTTCTGATGAGTTTTCCGCTTCGTGTTGGGATTGTTTGGGTCAGTAAAGGGTTCCAAATGAGGAGAAGCGATGATGAAGGGGAGCAAATCATTTCACTGAAGTTATAGAAGTTAAAGAATTTGTCACATTATATTAATAATAATGGCTCAAATCTCGGACGGGGCCGCCTTTTACTTTATTTTTTGTGTCTCTGCTTCTGTCTCCTTGAACCCCAGTGGGCCTCAGCAGATGGCCGCTCACACTGAGCCTGGTTCTGCTGGAGGTTTCTTCCTGTTCAAAGGGAGTTTTTCTCTCCACTGTCGCTACAGCATGCTTAGTGTGAGGGATTGTATTTAAGTCAACGAAGTCGATGCAATCAGCTGGTTTTCCTTAAATAGAAAAACTTTGAATCAATCTGACTGGATGATCTGGTGAACTGGAAAGTGTCTTGAGATGACATGATGTGAATTGGAGCTATATAAATAAAATGAATTGAATAGTGGAGCGATTCTGCTGAATTGGTTCGGTAATCCAACAGTGAAGGTGGCTCTGATTCACAGATTAGAGGGAAGCAGAATCAGCAATTTCCATTTTTTTTATTTTTCAAACATTTTTATTTGTTCTTTTTGAGATTAAATTACAAAAGCTCAGAAAGAGAAAAAAACAACAATCACAAAAGGCACATCACACTTTCAACAAGCTTTGATGTCGTTTTTAGCTTGCCGTGCCGAAAACAAATAAATAAAAAAAAGATATAATCAAAGTCTAGATTGACATTATTTGAACATAAACCAGTAGATTTTTGCTACTTTCCATTCTAACCTAATTTCTCCCTGTTTTCTGCAAAAAAAACATCTTTCAGCATATAATCTTTCACTAAATTAACAATACTTTTTAGAACTATAATCTCAGATACTTCTAGTCTCTTAAAAATCCTGATATTTCTTGCTTTGCAAAGTGCATCTTTTATACAATTCACCATTATCCACTCGTACATTTCATTCCTTTCCCATGATCCCTTAAATAGTCCATATGCAATCTTTTCATATTAAATTACAGGTATATATAATTATTTAACCATGGTAAAATCAAGGTCCACACTCTTTGCACAATTGTACATTTTCAAAACATGTTTCCCAGTTTCTTCATCTCCACACCTCAGAGCAGCACAGCTTATTCAGGATAGAAACAGTTTACTGGGTCTGCAGCTGTTAGCAGCTGGACCTCAGATCTTCTCTCAGACCAGCAGAACTCTGCATGATGCTTTAGTTTTTAGGACAAAAGCAGAAACAGAATTTTGCTTAACAGAAGCAGCCAAATGTTCTTCTCTGCAGGATAATATACGTTCATCTCTGTGCAGATTAAAATGTTCTGTTGGTTTTAGTTAAGTAAGAAATACTCTTTAAGTCTCTCTCTTCTCTTGTTTTTATTGCAGGAAGGATGATGGATGGAGATTCTGCCCCAGTCAAAGATGGCCCCGCCCAGGAGGGGCAAAGCATGAGGGGAGGTTTGTGAACCCATAATTAGTTAATAATCAGGCTGGTGAACCAGGAGGTTTGAGTCCAAACTAGGGATGCACCCCATGAGAATCTGTGCCGATATCGATTTTCACCATTACTCTATATTTCCCTTCACCTTAGACTCCATTAGAGACTGACCACAGTGCTGACATTGCTTCTCTGCTCAACTTAAACACCCACAGTTCACCCCCACCCTTCTATCAGCATCATACATGGAAATAAATACAGCCTTTCAATACCGATATGCCCATCAATGGCAGATTTCGATATTATTGATCATATATTTTGTGATTCTGATGTTCAAATTGATCAGAATACCCTGAGCACATTTTTTAAAGTATGTTTCTACACCAAAAAATTAATGCAACCACTTTTTGCATTTACTTAATCATATTGATACACTTAAGACCAGGGGTGCCCAACCTTTTTTAAACCAAGATCTAGTTTTGAAGTTGATGGCATGCCGAGATCTTCCAAGTATTTGTTTTTTATTTGCACAGGTGGAGAATAAACAGTAAGTCCAACAAACGGGGAAATGATCAATTGTGTCAAAAAATAGGTTGCAAAAACAGAACTTAACAATCTCATAAGAACTAGATGGAGCCCCATCAGCTGTGATAGATGTTATTATCTCTTCAGATTCCTCTTCGCGCTTTAGAGTCTCTGGTAACCTAGCAACCGTGGCAAACCATGCCCAGCAATCAGCATGCATAAAAAAGGTTCCCTGCATACTTTTTACTTTTCATTTTATTATTATGAAAATAGACGTTGGCCTCTCGGGATCAATGATTTGATTAGTGTTTTTTAAAACGTTTTTTTTTTGTCATAACCATAAATAGGTCTACATTGTAAAACTTCTCGCGATCGACTGAAACTCCGCCCGCGATCGACTGGTAGATCGCGATCGACTGGTTGGGCACCCCTGCTTTAGACATTTACACATATATTTTAGTTGACGGTTATCTTACCACACACGCTTCCATTAAAATAAACCTTTGGTTCTCTTCCATCATTTAAGTCGGAACTCAGACAGAACCTGGATCAAGAAGCAGCTGTTATAGAACCCAACACTGGAGGAAAAGCAGCTATATATGATCAGACAAATTCTGTCATCCAGGTCACTGCAGCTACAAAACAGGCTGAAATTTAATATCCTGAAGTTTTGACACTTATCCAGGAGTCTGTCAGCTGGCACTAGAGCTGATAGTCTGTTAGAGAGCTTATATTTGTCAGCGTTATGGAGGCCCATCCTCCTAAACACATGTTTAGGAGGATGGGCCTCCATAATGCCTGAAAACATCAGCGCTTCAACGACAGATTGCTGCAGTGTGAACCGACCAGAACTGCCAAAGACTCCTGGATAGGTGTGGAAACGTTTTCAGAAAGTCCAGTTTCCTCCTATTTACAGTAGCAGCCATCCAAAATGGCCCTTCCCAGCCAAACGCCTGTAGAATGGCAGCCTATTCCCCTGCAACTCCCTGAAAAATCCCCTCCAACTTTCAGCCACTGGCATTTTTCTGGAAAGGACTCCATCCTTTCACTGAATTACAGGGTCTGACCAGGAGATGGCGCTTCTCTTTAGACATTAATGTCCAAAAATCATGACAGAAAGAATATTTTAGTACAAAGTTAGATGTTTAAAAATGAATTGTAGGGGAGCAGCCAAGGGCCCATCAAGGAAGGTGGGGACATTTTGAATGGCTGCTACTGTAAGCCTGTTTTGTGGCAGCAAATTTTCCTTTAATTTCTATTTTCTGTGAGACAAATTGAATTCAAAATCAGGCTGCAACACATTTGAAATAAAGGTTCTCCCAGTTTCCTCGAAGTTCCTTTTCCCTTTCTGCAGTTTTTTCTTTAGATGTTCTACAGTACAGGATGATATCAAAGCTGCCCAGATTTTTCAAAATGGTTCATTCAGATCTGGTCTGTAGAGGGAGAAATCTGGGCCGTTTCTCAATTCACAAGAACGTGAGTACGGACTTGTGCACTCGCCAAGTATGTTCTTGAGAAGAACACAGGAAAGACTGGGAGAACGGGATCATGCAGCACAAAATAGGTCAATTGGAACAGGAGCGTACTGATGACATCATCTCACGCTCAGCTCGTCTGGAGCTGCATTTCCCCTGTTATTAACAGTAGCTAGATAATAATAAATTCTTATTTTTTCACTTATTGGGGGAATAATATTAAACACAGTCAGATAAACACGAATCAAATGAACATTTTGCCAAACAAAAGAAAAACCTCGCCATCAGAGCCAGCTGTACTTCACACGCGGCTATGCAGAGAGAAGGCTTTGCTGCAGACAATGAACTAACGTTAGCCTTGAAACACTGCAGAGCGGGCGAACGTTAGCCTTGGCCTGCTGCGGAGCGAATAACGTTAGCCTTGGCTGCTGCTGACGGCAGCGGCATTGTTAGCCTAACACTGCTGCAGACGAGCTAACTTATTAGCCTTAGCTGCTGCAGAGGCGAGCTAACGTTAGCCTTGGCTGCTGCAGACGGGATAACGTTAGCCTTGGCTGCTGCATTTTTTTTTGTAATATCTTGCAGCATGGAAATCTGAGCAGGAAGTGTCTTTACAGGCAGGAAGTAGAAGTTAAAGCATAGAAGAAAATAAGTCTTTTTAAATCTAAAATCTTTCCACAGGGAGTAGAGCGCCCCCTGCAGACATAAATTAATACCCGAGCCTGTCAACTCGTCTGTCGTGTTCTTTGTTGTCTTTCATCTCCTTTGTCTCCTCCTCTCGTCTCCTCCTCCTCTGTCAGACCTAGAATCTGCCGGAGTTCTGGAGAAACTCCCGAACGGAAGCGCAGGGCAGCAGGAGGAGGAAGGAGGAGAGAGAAGGAAGGACAGACAGGAGGAGGAAGAGGAGGAGGGGAGGAGGAACTACTCCTCTGCACCTCTCTCTGGAGATCCTGTAGGAACCGGTCAGGATGAAAAAACAAACAGTCATGAACAGGTAGACGAGGTGAAGAAAGAAGAGAGAGAAGAAATGACCCACAGCGAGGAGGAGGAGGAGATTAAGGAGCAGCTTCCTTCCTCCACCAGTATTTCTCCTACCCAACAGGAGGAACAGGTCAGAGGAAAGGAAGACATCATAGAGGAGCAGGATGGAAGGACCGGAGAGGAGGGTTCCTGCTCCTCTCCAGCATCTCCTCCACGTGAAGCAAGAGTCGACAACAATGACGAGACAACGGAAGAGAAATTGGAAGGTGAGGAGGTGCCTTCAGCCGAGGAGATCCAGGAGGAGTCTACAGAGATCTCAGATCTCCAAAAGAATACCTCCTCCCATCAACAACCTCCAGCAGAGGGAAACCATCTAGCTCATCCTTCAGAGGAGAACCTGGTCGGGTCCGAGGTGAACTGTAACCATAAAACAAGCACCTTACTGGACCCAGAACCTCCTGCAGAGAAGAACCCAGCTGCTTCTACACAGGAGAACCACTCCGATCCTCTCCTGGCTCACCAGGAGCTCCCAGCCAACAAAACTCCCGCTGCTCCTGCCTCTAAAACCAGAGCGCCCCCTGCAGGTGCAAGACAAAGACGCAAAGAAAACTCCTCCTCTGCTCCTCTTAGAAGATCAGGCGTTCCTACTCCCCTCAAAGGTCTGTCTTGCAGCGCCCCCTGCTGTTGCTACCGCGCTTCCTGCTAAAGCGCCCCCTGCTGTACTCCCTGCAGCCGCACCCTACCTCTCTCCGCTCCTCTTCCTGCTTCCTCTCTTTTATCCATCTATTTCCTGTTTACCCTTTGGGCACCTCCCTGCTTGCGCCTCCTTATCACTCGTCCTCCTCATCCTCTTCCTCCTCTGTGTCAGTTTTCCGGACAATCCCTCCCGCTGAAGGTGACACAGACTGATCACTTACCGTTCGACCTCCCTGTTGTCATGGAAACTGCCTCATCAGTCAGAATCTGTGGCAGTTGTTTGATGATATTGACGATGTTATCTTTGTCCTCAGGTAAAGCGGCGGTGAAGGAGACAGCTGATGAAGCTGGGGAGGTAAACTACCGATCTGTTGATCAGTTTATTGCGTGTTTACACTTTATATCTGGGTCCTAAGTCCAGTTTTAGAGAAGTGGTGGAAATAAAGCTCTACAAACTTCTGTCAGACTGTAAAGATGAATTTGATCTATTATCAGGTCTCCAGGGCAGCAGGGGGCAGCAGAGCCGCAAAGATGATCTCAGGCAAGAGCACAGGTAGATCAAAGCAGCCACAACCACTGTGATCCGTAAGTCCAATAAAAGCAGTGCCAACAGACTCCTCCCTGTCCCACCTGTCTGCCAGAGTCCGTTGATGGCGTCAACAGTCCAGGAAGTCGCTCCCCTGCCAGCAGATCGTCCACCCCCAACAGAGATGTGAAAAAGGTCTGGGCACCTGAACGCATCAGAGACATTCAAACACCTGAGTGGATACGGGTTCCTTTGACTAATACATAAACCCCATTTACACTACCCTTTTGAAACCGTGGTACGCAGAACTGAACCGGACTGCGCCAGACACAACCGAAGCACGCTAACATGGTACTAGTTGATCAGTAGGGCTAGGCGCGGTTCAGTTCTGGCACCGGTTCTCAGATAACAAAGATCGTATGAGCAAACTGCGTCATCTCCTTACAGTCAAGGACTGGTTATCCTCCCCCAGCAGTGTGTCGCAGTGAGCTTGTCGCAGGAATGACACAGACATACAGCCGAGGTGGTGAGAAAGTGGGGGCAAGTTTGTCTGACAAGGGACATAAGGTGCAAAAAAAGAGCAGGAATCCAAGTGGGAAAAGGGTCCCAGCAAGCCGGTACAGTACCAAACAGGAAATACGCATAGTGTAGAGCGGATGTAGATTGGACCAATCAGAGGCCTCCTGTCTGCAGTCACCTACAATTTGGGGGTGGTCCAGCAGTGTCTCCAGAGGGGGTGGGGACGTCTCTGCATTCACTGCGACACCTACGCAATCGACCTAGTTAAATCAGCCTTCAGCTTTTGTACACATGAAATTTCCGACATACTTAAAAATACTAGCTTCCTTATTGTGCCGCACGATTTCCAGTGATGATTCTGCTTTGCAGTGTGATGAACCTTAGCCTCGTGAGACCATCCTGATCTCACGAGATTTCAAGGTTTCACTCGCTGATCAGTCTGGAGACTCTCCGTTAAAGAAAATTTGGAGCCGTTCACC